>SZWC01020586.1:11488-37315 GCA_023375785.1 Penium margaritaceum
ACACACACACACACACACACACACACACACACACACACACACACACACACACACACACACACACACACACACACACACACATACACATGTACACAGAAATACAGATTCAGACATGATACAGATACAAAAAAATCATAAGAGGTATGGTTACTCATCCCAAAATAATACACTTGAGAATAGTGTGTTTCCTTGGGACGAAAGTTCAACTTCGAGGACGAAATCAAGCGTCACCAATGCGGTTGACATCACAGGTGGAGTTTCACTCCCACAACCAGCAAAACTGTGAAATGTTACAAATTCCTCTGTTCAGGGGTTTGTGACTGCTTGAGCGGGTCAATTTGCAAGGGGTTTCAGTGGGGGCTATGAGAATCACCACTGCAATAGAAGGGAACCTGCTAGGCCCCCCTACCGTGGGGCCCAGCAAGAGCCCACTTTTTCATAAACCCTAGAATCCTGAGTGTAATTTGGGGGATTTTGCTAGGTTTACACATATGAAAATGGGTTTATTGAGGACATCATCCTGAACATTGGCACTCGCCAAAATTGGGGACAATGTCGGGCATTCTGACATTGACCTCATCGATGTTAGAACACGATCTTCGTGATTTATTGCTGAGGCCATGAACTGACATAGTCGAGGTCAATTTCAGAACTAGCTGACTCCTTCCTCGATTTTGGTGAGTGCCAAAATTGAGGAAAGATTTGGCAGGACAGTTCTAAAGGGGCCATTTTGGCCAATACACTCGACCCCTTTGTATATACTTTAAGATGATTAACCAGAATTAAAGTACAAATACAGGTACAGATAGAGGTACACATATAGATATAGATAAATATGCAAACACAAATAAAGATGTAGCTATGAATGTAAATAAGAATAAACGTGTAGACGTAGATAGAAATGCAGATATAGACAAAGATAAGAAGAGAGACCAAAGAATAGATACAAGTGCACATACATGTAAATGTATGGATCTAGATATGGACACAAACAGAGACAAAGCATAGACACAGATAGATATACATGTAGAGATTCAGATATAGATACAAATTCAGATAACAGATAAAACAAACATGGAAATGTATGCATGAATACAGATGTACATGCACAGATACACAGAGTACTAGAGATACACATATAGGTGCAGATAGTTAAACCAAAAAAGATACAGTTGTCCACACACATATTGGTACTTGTATGGATGGAGATTGTTATTGATAGATGAATCTTTAAAAATACGTTCTATGAACAATTTATCATACTTTTTCAAGAATTCTAACTTAGTAGGGAACACTGGATTTAGTCATGACACAATTCCCTCTCTTTCTTGTGAGTTGATGTATGGTTATGGGACTAGATTAATGACATTGGCTTCATGGTGTTTTACACCAAAGATGGTCTATAAGTTTTGTTGAAAAGGGAAATCCTCCATGGAATACCCTAATCTATGTTTATTTTTTTAACCATGTTTAGTATAATTTTGCATAAGTAACTGGACGTCATTTGCCTCTTCTTCATATAATCTTACATTGTCTTGTATTAAGACAATGATGTACTTTGTAACCCTGTGCTCACTTTGCATGCAAATTCTTCTCATTTTGTTGCAAGCACTAAGCCCAATGGTGCCGACAAATGAGCTCGCTGTCAACGAGCTCCTTGTTCGACAGGCTGTTTGACCACAAGCCCGCCGGCCATGGCAAAGACATGTCAGCAGCATCAAGAATCTGTGATGCAACCTCTTGGCGGCTGCTAACGCTGCTATTGCTACTGCTATTGCCTTTTGCCATGGCTGATGCAGCTGCAGCCGAATGCAAGGTGTTGCTGATCCCTACCGCTGTTGCTTCCATTCTCCGCTTCTGGTGCTGACATGGCTTGCAATGCACTAAAGCTGCTGCTCATGCTACTTCTGCTAGTGCTGCGGCTGGACCTGTTGTTGTTGCTAATGCTATGAGCAGTAGACCGCTGCTGCTATGGCACCGGAAAATCTGCAGGTACTGTTGATGTAGCGGCTACTGCTCCTATAGCTTGCCGACATTGTGTGCAAGCGCAATTGCTGTTGCTATTGCTGTTTCCTAGGAATGCAGTAGCTGCAGCTGCTCCAGAGGCATCTTTGCTGCTGCTGCTGCATTATTTCTTGATATGGCTTTGGTGGATCTGTAGCATTTTCCACTGTGACATCTGCTGCTAAAGCTGCTGCCATCCAATGTCACGTCCAGGTCTGGTGGCAGCTGCTGCTGTTGCTGCTGCCACTTCTAGATTTTGCACTCCAAGCTACTTCTACTCCTACTTGCTACAGTAGTAATGTCGGATGGTACAACTGTAAATTCAAGCAGTCCAAGCAGCTTAGAGA
Source organism: Penium margaritaceum (assembly GCA_023375785.1). Classification (NCBI taxonomy): domain Eukaryota; kingdom Viridiplantae; phylum Streptophyta; class Zygnematophyceae; order Desmidiales; family Peniaceae; genus Penium; species Penium margaritaceum. Next base: position 13,840 of record SZWC01020586.1, read on the forward strand.
ACCATTAACATATTTCTTTCTACTGTTCCATTGCTGCTATGGCTGAGAATTCCACCACAAGGGCCACGATAGCCACAGAAAATCACTGTTGCAGCTCGGATTTCCGCCAATGCTTCAACTATTTCTGCTACTATGGGGACCAAGAGCGCTGCCATTATTTCAAAGCTGTAGATGTCACCACCATTATGGCAGCCGTGACAAGGAAGCCGCAGCCAAAACTCGGCTGCATTTTGTCTCTGGCTCTGCCGGACGACTTCATGACAAGAGCCCTTAGCTCATGGCCTCCAAATTTCTACGACATGTATGCCCCACCCAGCCCAGCCCAGCCCAGCCCAGCCCAGCACAGAATTCTGTAAAGTTACTGCTACACTCTCTGTGATGGAGTGTAGAGGTACGATCTCTCTACTGCTCTGATACCAAAAGGCAATGGGGAGACTCTTCTTACATTCTGTGTGAGAGAGTAAAATGCATAGAAAACAACGTGGCAGACAGTGCTTGAAAAGGCGGAGAGAGAGCAAAAAAACACTTGAAAGTGTGGAATTTGGAAACAGAATGAGTAAGGGGGAGTGAAACATACTCCTTCCCTTGGGGAATCAGTCACAACACATCCTCCAAAATAGTGGAAAATAGCAATAGATTACCTTGCAGCTTCAAACCAGAAACTTGGATGGTCACAGGAACCATACGAGCTTCTTGGTTGTCCAAATTTCAATCCAAAAGAAGTAGCAAATGTACAAAGAAGATCCTACATAGTCAAGCGAAGAAATAGCAAATACATGACCGCTGAGAAAATGGCCCGGGGAGCTGGCCACCAAGAAAACTCCTACAAATGCCAAAGAGCAGGAGAGGTGGAACTGTAGCTTTCAATGTAGCTGTAAACTGTCATAGACTGCCTACAAGTGAATGGAGTCAGGTCCAGAGGTCACCGGTGTTGTGATGTGATCCGTTCCCCTCTATACATACAGTGAACTATGCCCTCTGGCTGTGTCCATGCACGTGCAGATTTGATGCAAACACAGGTTGATCTAAGGCACCGCCAGGTGGTATTCCACCCATACGCATCTGCAGGACAGCTGCCATGGGGTCCCGGAGACATGTTCGGGCTTTCTTCCCTTTGTCTGCATCCTCTATGATTTTCTTGGACGACTTTCCATAGGCCCCATTTGCATGTTTTTGTATCGTCTATCTACCAGTCGATACCTGACCCACACATGTATGCGGTCATTACATCCGGCTCAAGACTCTGCATCTGCTAAAATGTTTCTGCATTCGGATGCCCGTGTACTGAGTTACAGCCAAAAAAGGGGGATTCCGGGCTGGATTTTAGGGCAAACTGACCATAACGTGTGCGTCACCTGCCATGCATTGTGGAAAACATGTATCCTGTGTGCTTTTCAAACACCATTCCTCTCTGCACATCGAATCTATTGATGCTTATGAGACTTTATGAATCTCCTAAAGCCAAACCCTTGTTGTTCTTGCACCTGCCTTGCATGCTAGCACATGCAAGGCACATGATAATAGAGCTAAGTGGCTTCCTAGCATCTTCTCATGGTATCAGAGCAGTGAGATCCTTCTTGCTGAGCTGTGAAAAAAAGACGCGGCATGGGAAGAATTAGAGAGAGTCACCACTGAAACCATGGTCCTTGGAGGCCATATCACTTTGTGGTGACCTGTTGTAGTTGACAACAGCAGTAGAGACGACGCCGCAATGGGAGAAGAAATGGCATCACCACGCCACCGCCACAAGTGGCTGGTGGCACTGGAAGCAGAAGCGTGAGTCGCTGCAACTGCCATGACAGCAATATCAGGTGCGAGCTGGGCTGCTGCAGCAGCATGCTACGACCAGCAGCCACAGCTATACATTGGCACAATTGCAGTGGTAACAGAAGCACAGAGTATTGGAAACAGTAGCAGCAACAACAGCTTGGAAGCATGGCAGAATCCACGTGGCAGAGGCAACAAGGTGGCAGCTTAATAGTAGCAGCAGGTGCAGTGGCAGCAGTTGCAGCAACAGCAATGGTTTCCTAGCAAGCGCTAGATGGAGCCGCTGCAAACACACCATCCGCACGACAACGCACCTTTTTTGTTTTATCCAGAGAGCAGCCTCCACCTAAGCAGGGTGATACTGAGGAGGATGATACCGAGAACATGGAGGAGACTGCTGTAGATGCAAGTGAGATTCATGTGCTTTAGTAGCATCTCTGTTCGTTGCCACTGGGATCACCGCCTCACAGACCAGTGCCACCATTTTGTAAGGGTCCCTTGATGCAGACAGCACGGGTCTCCTTTGGATGTGTTCCTCTTGACAGAGGTCTTTACGTGCCGCTTGCACCTCCACCGAAGCCTGAGTCTCCCTCCCCACGGAGCGGTGACCAAAAGGATTTTGAGACTCTCCCAACCAACTCTGACAGCAAGGCAGTCTTCGACTGCTGGGAGGCCTTGTACAAGGTGTAGGCTGATGATGTTTGATGCAGAGGCCCATGCAGCAAGGTTGAACCATCTCCGCAAGCTCCACTCCCTCTATGAAGGAGTTACGAAGCTTACAACTGACTACTGGAGGCGTAACATGCACATCTATACACACCTCGGGACTGGTGGCGAGACGTAAATGTGGGCCCTCGACAGTATCATGCTGGGGACGCATCTAGAGCACTCCGCTCTCTTCTCCGGCTTTGACTGTGTAACTCTCTCTGATATATCTGAATCTCTCCAGCTCCACCATTGTGTTTGAAGCTACTCTTACAGCTCTTGTTTGAGAGGTTGCCTGTGAGCCCGCTTGTTTTGGCGACATTGTCCAGAGAGGTTGCCTATGAGCCCGCTTGTTTTGGCAGTGACTATGAACCCTCTGACACCTCCAAAGCCGTTAATCTCCAGCTCTACCTCTACCACTCCCTCCTCTTCAACCTCTCCCCTTACTGGCAAGGCTCAGGGAATTATAGCGGCCACACAGGGGAAGAAGGGGAGAAAGGGGAACAAGAAGGGGAAGAAAGTGCCAGCGCCAGAGAGCAGTGGCAGCGGACGGTCTTTCCACTTAAACAACTGCAGGTGCACTCACTGCTAAATGGAATTCCAGCAACCTCTTGACTGGATCAGGATCATGTGCTGCCTTCAGGTGGTGCACACACAGCAGCCGTCCTTCAGTGCCACACTGATGTAAAGCACAAAAGGACTAAGCACATCAAAACATGTCAGCACTACGTGCGGGACTTGGTGACCAAAGGAGAAGCGGCAATCGTACATTGCGGCACGAAGCGCATGCTCGCTGATGCCATGACCAAGGCACAGCCAGAGGACAGGCACAAAGTGAGCTGCATGGAGCTCATCTGTGCAACGCGGCATGAGACATTGAGATTACCAAGGATGCAGCATCCCGGCAACGGTGCAAGGGGTGGATTGTTGGTTGTGACCCTTGCCATGAGTGCCATTGAGCGGATTTCTCCGCTGATGAAGCGTCAAACAGCTGGATCCACAATCTGACTGATTATTTTTGATTTTTTGGAATATCCCATGTAGCATTGGGCTTTGAATCACCTGACATGGTTGAGTGAGCAGAAAGTTTGCCTCACCCGAAGTTCAAATGTTGGGGCGGCATAATCTGGTTTTTGCCTGCGGCAGCAAGAAATTTGCCACCAGTGGTCAGGGTTTGATTCCACCAGACTCCAAATACACCCAAGGCAGAAATGCAGGAACCAAGGTGCTCTCCTTGATTTTTGGGCCAGGGATGGCGCTTTGATAGGCCATCATTATCGTGCCTCCCCTGGCCTGGATTTCAGGGCATGGTGGACTGCTCCACCATGGGTTACTTTGATAGCCACAGCAGGGGCTGTACTGCTCTAATTTGAGCGTTCTGTGATGCATTGGAAAGCTTTAATAAAATTCTATATGGATCTGTTGTAATCACACTCAACCTAAGGCTAAAACAGGACTTGATTACCCAACTTTGTTTGAGGCTCTTTCCACCCCCAAATTTGACTGTGATCCTTGCGCTCTACACTCTTCACCATTTCCGCACATGAGGCACATAAAATGATGACAACATGCAATTTCGAGGGCTAGGAATCAATGAGGTTGCATCAACACCCACTAGAGACAACATTTCTTGTACAATCCAAGATTGCTGAACTCATCAAGCTTGCCACACTTGCCAACCTTGCCGAGCTTTGACAGGCTAGTGCGCAAGCCGAGGTAGCGTGTCTTGTGCTTCGCTTGTGTGAGAAAGCTGTGAAGTCAACCTGGTGCAATTTAGTACTGGACTAGCCTTCTAGAACACATTTTTTGTGCTAAATGATGTGATACGACATTAACTGCGTTGCAACAATTGCCATGCAGCACACGGTCTCGGACTTTACAGCACTGCTGAATAGAATGTGTGTTGGGAGTAAGACATCCTCCCTACAAGCTATAAATTTTTGTGGTTAAAATTTTTGTGTCCCATCACACCTTAAATATCCTCTTGTCTTGCTCCACATGCACCCTACCTCATACATGTACAGGCGATTGATTATTGTGAATGTGCTGGAGCCCAGCCCCACAAGATGGGAGCCATTCATGATGAAGCTCGTGCCCTTTGCCAGCAGCAGCAGCATACACTCAAGATTTGGCCCGTGACACATGATCCATTTGATTCTAACTGCTGCTTTTGATCATGGGGAGCTCTATCTCTTTGATACTTTAGGATGCCAGAGCTATCTCCAAATTGTCTGTGGGCTTCTGGGAAGGTTACATTTTAGCAATCGAGTGATCCTTAGGGGGACACCTAGCCAGATTCACTATGCGCCATGGTGACTAGCCGCCCTCAGACTTTGCCAAGAGTTGGGCTTGACCCCCCTGATGGTGGCATGGTCTTGGCGTGCATCATGTACGACCAAGAGCCACACTCACCGGTGTGCTTAGCTTTAGCTCAAACTCTCACTTGTAATACTCTTGAATCTTTCTACGTACCACGAGCTTTGATCCATGGCGTGTCTCCTGCGGGGATCTCCCCACACTCTCACCTCCTACATTCCATCCTCTACATTCTTAGAGGAATACCTACTGTTATCATAGTAATGAGGGACAATCCCTCCCACACTCCCTCGCTCCTAGATCCTAGACCGTTCTAAGACTCCCACCACATTGACGTGGCTACTGCTCATGTTGCCGCGACTACCTCTCAGCACCAGCAACATCTGCCCTGCTTCCTACTGCCATCACAGTATTGACGTGACTACAGCGGCAGCTGACCGCCATACACCATCCTCATACCCTGATATCGGGGTGCCACTGCTGCCTCTTCCAGCTGCAATAGCATCGGCAGCAGCAGCATCTGTTGTACTGCCTGCTGCTAATGCATCACCCTCTTAACTGCAGTTACATCAATGGCAGTAGTGATTGACCACCGCACATTGCTCTCATGCCCTCCTCTGAGGGCTGCTACACTGTTATCGCCAGTATTTGCACATTAGCAGCAGCATCAACAGCACCTGGCCACCGACTCCAGCTCTATCTGGACCTCTCCTGGCATCCTAATCTCAGGGTCACTGCACTTTTGCTGCAACCCTTAGGACTGCAGCAGTGGAAGCAGCAATAGTACCTAGAAACTGCCTCCGGGTCTCTCTGGACCTCTCTTGATACCCTAATCTTAAGGCCACTGCACTGTCATTGCAACTCTTGGGACCATAGCAGTAGCAGTAGCAAAGGCACCTGGCCACTGCCTCCGGCTCTCTTTGGACCTCTCCTGGCACCCTAATCTTGGGGTCACTGCATTATTGCTACAACCATTAGGACCACAGCGGTAGCAGTAGCAGTGATGTTTGGCCACCGCCTTTAGCTCTCTTTGGACTTCTCCTGGTACCCTAATCTCTGGGTCACTACATCGTTTTTGTCACCCTTGCGACCACAGCTGCAGCAGCAGCAAGAGCACCTGACCACTTTTCACGGCCTTCTGAACTGTTTGGCTACACTGCTCCTGCAGCCCTCATGACCACATCAACAGCAGCGGCAGCTTACCACTGCTCCAGGCTCCTCTCAAACTAATGTACTCTAAACTTGGGACATGTTGTATTGTCGCCCCCAAGAATGCAATAGCAACTGCACAGCAACATCCGACAATCGATCACAGCCCTTCATGACCAGCTCACTGACCTCAAAGCACGTGTGACTACGAGCAAAGCACGTCACGGGCAGCAGCACAAGGACATGCTCGCCCGATGGCTGAGTGTGGCCAGACGTGACCAACGCCAACGTGCCCCTCTGGTTGCACAAGCTCTCAGATGAGTACTGGCGTGAGGACATCCTTCATTTGAGGAGATGAGAGACTGAGAGGTTGAATCATTGCTGTACACTGCTGAGTGAATTCCCGATTCCCCTCCAGGCATGTCACCTCTTGTGCAATGTCCTCTGCCAGATAGCACGTCTGACGCTTCTCCGGTCAGCATGCCTAGCACGCCCGAGCAACCAGGACGTGTTCCATTGCTTCTCTCACAATCTGACACACTCCTTCTCCTTGAAAATTTCTTGAAATTCTTGACGCAGTAGCTAGTGCAGTAACCACATTCTATTCCACTGCTCTAGCCAGCAGGGCTTCCACAGGTACGGCGGTTGGACATGCCATACATTTTTGCACTGATGCAACTTCCTCTCTCTCCATTTTGGCAACTTCTGCTGCAAACATTATTGTACAGGTAGCAACTGCAGCATCTATTGTTTCCATTGCAACTGCCACAACTGCTGACACCACCTGTGGTTTAGTCAGCTCCATCGGCACGTCAACCACTGCTCCAGTCTTCACTCCCACTGGGGCGCCGCAGACACAAGAGCATTACACCGGCACTTGCGTGTTGGTTGTGTCTACAGCTGTAGCTATTGTTGGTACCTTAGTGACTAACATATAGTGCCTTTTGGTGGCCTCCGTAGCTTGGATCTCCGTGCTTGCCTCATCTGCAACAGCAGTTGTACCTCCTCTCTTCTCTCTTCTCCCTTGTGGTGAGAACTCCATTCTGCACTTTGTACTCTTCATCACTCACACCTCTTCTTTGTGAACTCCCCTTCATACAATCAGTCCCCATCATGCCTGAGGTCACAGATACAAATGAGGCCTTACAGGCCGCCCTGCATAAGGCACAGGCTGATCACTGTCAACTCAACGAAGAACTTCAGCGTGACATTGATTCCAAGGCTGAGATGGCTACCACTTCAGCAGGCATAGTCATGGAGCGCCTTCGCTCCATGTCCTCCTTTGCTGGTGTTGTGGATATTGCCGGTGTTGGGGGTTCTGTGAGTGTTGGAGGTTCTGTGGCTGCTGTAGGTGCTATAGGTGCTGCTTCCAACTCTGGGTCTATTGCTGTAGGGGGTACTACTAGCAACCCTGCAGCACCTTTCGATGGCCAGGTCTCTTCCAATCCTACACAGTCACACTTCTCTCTACCAGAGTGAAGGAAGGACTTTGAATCCTCCCCACCACATTTCACTCCCAAACTGACTATCTCTTCATGGGAGAGGTCACTTTGTTCTTCGGCGCAAGGTGAGCTCCTTTGGGAGTTCTACTGTCCGGCTGATCCCTCTGCCACACCTTCTTTCATCCCCTCTCCCACTAAGGCTCCCCGTGATGTGTGTGTCTTAATGATTGGATTGATGATCTTCTTGATGACATTGGCACCTTTAATGCTGACAAATCATGGTGCACTCCTGCTGATCCCATTGGTGCATATCCCTCATTTGCGACTGCAGAAACAGCACTAGTCATACCAGCCAGAGCGCTCTCATTGTCTAGTTGAACCAACTGTGCATGAGAATGGATGCTTCTGTTTATGCGTAGTGGGCCCGCATTCTGCGTCTCTTGCGTGACCTTGACAAAGCCATTCATGGCCAGCTTTCTTCTTGTCTCTCTATCATGGCTGGCCTGATCCCCAAGCTTTCTAATATCTACAACAGGTTTTCTGCATGTTCTTTGTACTGGGCTTGAACGCCTTGTTTCCGGGCCTGTTCAACCCAACCTGCCTCATGGCATCGGCTCTCTCTATGAGTTTATAGCAGTCTGCCTCACAGATTGGTAGAGAAAATTTCAGAATAAATGTCTCGACTGCACTAATGTGGCTGAAGTGACCACATCTTTGCCCTCACCACATCCACCAATTCTACTACCACAGCAAACTCCACCCAGGGTACTGGTCGTGGCCATGGTGGCCATGGCCGTGGACAGGGCAAGGGTTGTGGACATGGAGGGTGGGACTCCGGAAGCGCCCACATCCCACTAGCAGTCACCTGATGAAACTGTGAGGCCTCAGGGAATTATGTCCCAAGTGCCCAGCGCCCGTGATGACATACGCCTCGCTTCTGCCATGCAGGCCCATTGGGCTCGTACTAGAGATGCCTCCTCTTCCACTGCGGCCACCAACATCATCATGGCCTTACCATCCTCCTCCTCCTCCTCTACCGCCATGTCCTATTGCGACCACAGTTCCCAACAGCAGCTTGCGTGCACCATCCACTCTTGGGACTGGATCCCACCCCCCATGGGGTCCACCTACTATGGGCCACCCTCTCCTCACTACATGCCATCTGCCTGGTCTCGGATTGGTGTCAGATTTCTTGAGCCACATCCCAGCGAGGGCCCGCCTGACAATTGGCATGCTGAGGAGTGCATCCTGGAGAAGTGCCTCACCGAGCTACGATCAAGGAGGTGAGGGTGTGATGGAAATGTCTCGTTCCCTTGTATGTCCCTCGTCCTCCTAGGGTCTCTATATGTGCATGTGGTTCCACCCTCTTGCACTGTCGCAGTCTGTCTTATTCATCCCTAAAATCACGTTTCGACTGGTTTTTTTATCATTTACTGTGGGACCACTAACCACATGACCTCTTTTTATTCGTCATTCATCTCCCTTGGTCCTGTTGGCTTTGTATGATTCATTTGCACCCACTCAAGTAACTTCTCCCTATCCAAGGTGTTAGTGTTGTTCAGTTCACTAGCCCGGGCAATGATATTATTCTGCCTGAAGTAATGTATATGCCTGAATTAGAGGTCAGCTTGCTGTCTGTGACCACCCTGGATGATCACGGTATCCAGTCGTGGCCTTGGTACTACCTCCATTCATGCCTCTAAAAGTATTGTGCTCCGTGGCCTTTGCTTTTATCATTTGTTCTGTATTCCTCTCTCTCTTCCCTTATCTTCCACTGTCTTTGCTCTTCTCCATGTGGCACCCACTCTGTCCCTTGAGCACACTCAACTCTTGCACCGCCTCATTTGTCACACTCACACAGCCTCCATTGCTTGAGAGAGAAATAGAGATAGAGAGAGAGAGAGAGAGAGAGAGAGAGAGAGAGAGAGATAGAGAGAGAGAGAGAGAGAGATAGACAGAGAGAGAGAGAGAGATAGAATAATGCCATGGATAATTTTGAAGCTTGGAACGAGAACTGATGGGTGTGGTTGTATGGAGTGTGATTTGAGCATGGCGATCAAGTCCCACCTCGAGATCAATGCTCAAGGTGTAGTCAACACAACCCTTGGGGTCGAGCCAGCCCTCTTAAAAGTTAACGGAGAGCGGCTGCCGCCAGAAAACATTGGCAGCATGACCCCAGCAGGATCACCATCTCGCATCCAACCACATGCTGTCATAAATCAACCAGGCATGCAGATTTCCATCCATATCATCCTAAAGTGTACGTGGGCATGGAATCATTTTTTTGCAATGAATCAAGTATCAAAAGTAAGAGAGTCATGAGAGTCATTGGTCAGTTCACATGCACAAGACCATGGCTATGTGAATGCCAGAAGCATTGACAGCTGAGCATAGAGAATGCCTATCATGTTTGAATATGTTGCTGCCTTTTGTGGCCACTTCACGTGTGTTGCAGCCATATTGATCTACTCTTCTGCATAGATGCGTGTGTAGGGAGACTAGTGGACAGTGACAAATGTACTAAAAGGCTAGCACTTTTGTGCACCAAACAACAACCCCCTGGCCTGTACACAATTTAGCATTACACGTAACACAAGAGAAAAACTGCATGATCATGGATGAAGAGAATGTACATGGTAGGGTAGCAAGAGGGGAGAGCGTGTATGAGACCAACAGCATGCCGAGCAAATCTTGAATGTGCCCAAACCAAGTGCCCTAGTTGAGGAGTCAGCGTGCTGTGACCTTGTGTCAACCCGAACATTGTTCATGACACCAGCACAAATACACTCACAAACAGAGCCATGCATGGCAGTGATAGGCTTGGTGCAAGAGTGATGTAGACCATGGTTTTCTACGATGGCCTTTGTGCTCTGGTTGTTGCAGCATAGAGTGATATAGCAAATGGGAATTTGCACCTGCTGTTGCAGGCGGCACAGCCGGAAACCATCACACGTACCTATGCCAAGAGCAACATACTCGGCTTCACTGGAGTTGTGCGCCAGACAACCCTGTTGTCTACTCTTCCACGGCACAGTAGTGCTGTCAACAAGAAAGATGTAGCCTGAGCAACCACAAGAATTTGTGTCATGCGCCCAGTCACTTTCTATGCATCCACCAAGAACGACTGAGGGTTGTGCTCTTTAGTGTGGCCCGAAAAGTGCCATAAAAAGGGCATAGAAAACCACGCAAAGAGCAACCTCAAGATGGCACACATACGTGCACTCAGAGAATTGCACGATGAAGTTAATAGCAAAAGCAACATTGGCTCATGTTGTCGTGGCAAGGTACATGAGAGAACCGATGGCTCAAAAAAAATCAGTAACATCAACCTCCTCCCTGTCCAGCTGGGATGCTTCAGAATTTTTTAGAAGGCATTGACCGGCTCGAATCATAGGCGTGGAGGCAGTATGCACTGCGGCAAGTAGAGGAGAAAAATGCTCTCCTAGGCTGCATATGTCAGCTGTCTGATGCACTTGTTGACGCTGGAACTCCATGCCAAGGAAGAGTCGGGCGGGACCAAGATCCTTCATTTTGTAAACTGACCATATGAGGAATTCCACGAACTGGATGGCGGAGGGACTTGGGGAGGTAATGAGCAGATCATCAACATAAACAAGGATGGCAATTAAAGGAGAGGAAGGAGAAGTAAGAAACAGCATGGGATCAACAACATTGTGCTGAAACCTCCCTTTTCAAGGGTGGTTGTGATCTCCATGTTCCATCAGCAAGGTGGCTTCTTGAGGCCCTACAAGGCCTTGTGCGGTCGCCAAACCTTGTTGCTACCATTGGTGAGTCCGGACGGTTGCATCATGTAAATCTCCTCATCCTAAATGCCATGCAAGGAGGTGTTATTTACATCCATCAATTCAATATTCCAATCATGGTATACAACCAAGCTAAGGAGGACACAGACAATGGTAAAATGATCGACAAGTGCAAACGTCTCATCAATCTCAATGCATGAAGTTTAAGAGAATCCTTTGGCATTGAGACACGCCAGTTTCACTACCCCATCAAGCTTCAGCTTGCGCCAGGAGACGTAGTGCATAGAGGCCACTTTACAACCAGGCGGCAAGTCGACCAGCTCATACACACAATGCTCATGTAGAAATTTCTTCCTCCCAAAGCAAGGCATTTAAGGCCTCATGATCCTCACGGACTGTGATGGGCTCTAGTCCAAAAGGAGACAAGCCATTGGTGAAAAAACAAGCAGCAACATAGGCAGACACAAAGGTGTAAACAGGATTGTGGAACTCCTTTTTGGCACTAGTGGGTATAGGGACACCCTCAAACATGCCTAGCTCTCACTGATACACGCTACCAATGTTTGGGGTAGCCAGTGGACTTCTTTTTTGAAGAGTGTCGAGTACAACGATCACAGATGTGAGTGGGACGAACACGTCGCGTTCAATAGAACTGAATGGAAACATGTTTTTGTTAGTTATCATAGTAAAATTACATCAGATCCTTATAGGATGTGATCTAAGCTTTCCAACGCATCCAGCACACCCAAATCGGATCAGTAGAGCCCCTGCTACAATTGTAAAAGTAATCCTTGGTGGAGCCGCCCACCATACCTTGCACTCTAGTCAACGGGAGGCGCTTCGACGATGACCCGTCAGAGTGCCTTTCCTTGCCCATAAGTCAATGAGAAGTTCACCCTGGTCAAGGAGGTCCTTCTCGTCACTTCATTCATGCCCCTGGTGCATTTGGAGCTCGTTGGAGACGCAAACCTTGTGGCATCCTCTCCCGCCATCAGAGACCTCAGACCCCCTTTTGAGTCCTCCAGTGCCTCCGAGTGTGCCTTGGGTGCCAGTGTATTTTCAGCACCCTCGGCACCTTGCAAAGTTGGCCCAGCGTGTTGCAGACGTCCCCCACCTTGATGTTGTGCTTCCTTGGTGCTGATCTTGGCCCTTGATACCAGTGCCTCTGCGCATGCCATCTTGACCAAGCTGTTGCCGACTGAACTGCCAGCACTGGCTTGCCCTTTGTTGCAGCCAGCCTTGCGGGATCCATGGTGCTGCAAGTGTGACTGCTCCTTTAGCCACTGCCTGCGCTGCTGCCGCTGCCTCGATGCAGGTCCCAAACGTGCATGCCCCTCCCCCTTGGAGAGGGCTTTCAGTGCCGGTCCTTTGGTCTCAACTCACTCGCCACACTCCACATGCCCAGTCTCCCCCACTTTAGGAGAAGTTGGAGAACCGGAGATCCCACTCCCTTCTCCCAACCTGTACATGTTGCATGGTTCATCTGCCTTATCTTTAGATGCCGGAGATGCCGGCCTGCTCATCGCATCCTCTGTTCCATGCCCCTTGAGTTCTTTCCCTCCTCCTTGAGGACTTGGAGCCACCAACGCCTTGACCGCACCTTGCTGCCTGGTCCTCCGCTCAGCTACCACCGCCCCCTAATAGGACTCGGCAGCGCCCTCTCGGCCTGCCTTGTAGCCATGGTCCACCGTCGATGCCGCTCAGAGCATGTTCTGCTCCGACGGAGAGCTCAGCCACTTGCTGCCGCTCTCCCCCTATTCCACAGCCCTCTGGACCACCTCCGCCCACTTTTGTTGCGGTGCACCCATTGCCCGGCCTTCCACGGCGCGGTCACTTCTCCACCAAGCCGCCTTGGCCCACTTTGAGGACCTGCCCTCACGGCGTCCTCAATCTGCTGCGTGGTCCTCCGAGCCACCACCGACGCCTCCGCTTGAGACTTGGCGGGACCTTTTGTGCCCGCCTTATGGCCTCGGTCCACCTTCACTGCAGCCCGGAGCGCCTTTTTCTCTAGTTAAGAGCGCGGCCCTTTTAAACCGCTCTCCTTCTCCTGAGTCCCTGAGGCGGAGCCCTGCGCACACGACTTTCCGGTACCCCATGCCAACACTTGAGCAGCCACATTTTGGCCCTCACATCGCTGCCGTAGCTGCTCCCCTTCCGCCAAGGTGTGGAGCCCTTCGTGCTCCCCTTAAGGACGCGCCTCCTTGCCGTCCTTGAATTGTTGCATGGTCCTCCACGCAGTCACCACCGCTCCTGCATGGAACTTGGCAGTGCCCACTTGGCCTGCCTTGTGGCTCCAGTTCACCATTCTCACAGCACTGGGCCCCTTTTTCCTGTTAGGAGAGCCAGGCCGCTTACTGTTGATACTCTTCCCCGGCTGGTCTGCCACTTGGACCACTTCTCTTGCCTCTCTTGGAGGCCGTGCACCCATCACCTGGCGTCCCGTTGTATGGCGTGCCTACTAGTCCAGATTTCCCTACCCAACCCGGATGGTACCTGTCAAGATGAGATCCGCGTGGTGCGGTCCCGAATTTTGTCTGATCGTCTCTATTGGTTCACGTCTACTGTTTTGGGCGAATCTGAGACTAAGCGTGAGCTTTGTGGTCGCCTCACGCTATATGAGTAGGAATTCAGAGACTGTCAGTTTGCGAAGGGAATAAAGTCATTTTGCGTTAGTTTTTTAACATGGACATGATCACAACATTTATAGGGCTAGTCATGAGCTTTCCAACGCACCAAACCGCGCACAATACGGCCAAGCGTAGCACAAGTTATGCTTGCCGAAGCGCAGGTCTCACCCACCACAGAAGCCTGACGCCGCCACTCGTCGTGGCGCCTTCGTTTACGTGCGAAGCGCCTTTCCCAAGGCGCATATCCCATTGCACATGGTGTGGGGGTCCCCTGTACTGTTTCCACGCACCCTACCCACTTTTGGGTCGCGTTTGGTGATGGGGTGTGATGAGGTTCGAAACCTGACCGTGGACCTACAGTCAGAATTTTGACTAAGTCCCCGAGTAACAAAACGTACTACTGAGTTCCGGACGCCGAGCCATGATTTTGGCTAAGTCCCTCAGTAACAACCTGCAATACTGGATCCGGTGGATGATCCACCTGATCAGGCGGATCATCCACCGGACGCCTCGGCAGGCCTATCGGAGCTATTTCTCCAGATGGTGTTTTGTTCCTTGGTCCGGTCGATTATCGACCGGATTTCGAGTCGCAGCCGGCTCTCAGAGCCGCTGCGCATACCCCAACTTTGGAAGGCCATATCTCCCTCGATACTTGTCCGATTCCGGGGAAACAACTTCCACCACATTCAACAACTTGTAAAAATTCTGGGGAAATCCTCCATTTTATGATCCAAGCAATCTTCGAGTCGCCAGATCCGCCAGAGCGGCGTTTCCACTTTCTGGCGGCTCGTCGGCGCCTCCCGGCGCCGCCCATGGGCATGCGAAGGGGCAATTTTTTTCAACAGTACCCTCCATACCGCCCACTGCACCCTCAGGTTGCCCCCTCTTTGATGCAACTGCAACCGCTTCCTTGCTCCAACAGCTGTCCACGTCGGAGTCACGGCTACTCTACGTGAGGAAGTTGGCACGTATCCGGTACACACCTCTTTTGTGTGCACCACGTGCCACGACATGCCCACTGCCCTTCTCTTTTAGGAGGCAACCCTTCCTTGTAAAGGTGACTTTGAGTCCCTCCTCAAAGAGGCAACTCACGGGCAGCTACTCTGTCATAAGGTCAGGCTGTTTGAGCCTCCTTGCCGCAGCGCCCTTCTTCCCGACCGACTCCTCCACCTGTGTTTTGCCTCCTCAGAGCACATCACCTCCATTGTGACGTATGGCGGTAGCCCCCTTTTGTTGCTTTACCTTCTTCTCTTTCTTGGAGGTTGTGGAGGTTGCATGCCCACGGCATGCCTTGTGGTCCTCGACCACATCAGCTCCCGCAACATGGAGCTGATCACTTATACGTGGCATGTCGTTGACTGCTTCGTTCTGCCGTCCTCTCTCGACACACTTGTCAGAGACAACGACTTCCGTTGTGCACATCGCCTTCCAGTGGTCCTGCTGGCCACACTTGTAGTAGGCCCCCTTTTGGGGCCTGTTGGAGCCTCCTTGCTCCAAACATGCCTGCTGCTCGCCCGCCTCAGATTCTGCCATCTCAGCTCCCCTTGTGGAGCGTACGAAGCCGGCTACCGCCACGTTGGTCTGCTGTCCTTCTGCCACCTCCATGGCCAGATCCGCAGCTCCCCTTGTGCAGTCCCTTCTCCATTGGCCCTCCTGGCCACACCGATGGCACTTTCCCTTCTTGGCACAGCGTGGACGCATCCCTTCCTCCCCTTGATATCCCCCTCCTCCTTGAGAGCGGACGATGAGGGTTGATGCTGCAGACAACGTCCCTTGCTCTGCCACTGTGGATTCATTCCACCGGTCGCTGGCCACTTGCGTCGCCTCTTTGCTCGCCGAGTCACGTTACTGAAGATTAGGCGGTTCGTGTGTGATACGGAGCTTCTCCCAGGCATACGCAGCCTCCGTGCATCCTTGGACATGAAGGCGTTGTGCCGGGCACAACGCCGTTACAATCAGAGCAAGCGCCTCGTTGTTGTGCTTCTCGAACGCCTCCACCTCCTCGGCCGTCGCGGACGCTGCAGGAGCTCTCTCTTCACCTCTGACCAGTTCAAGCAGTCCCTTGTCATCAAGGTAGACCTCCATGGTCCACCTCCACAACGGGAAGTCCCTTCCGTCAGCTGGGAGGACGTCCATGCTGCTCTCTTGCTTGGTCATTGTCATGGCGTGCGGCAGTAGCGTGAAAGTTGTAGAGCTAGGGTCCTTCTAGGCACGTGGGCCCATAACCCTCTGTTGGCACTATTCAATGTAGAGGCACCCTCAAGGATTCCTAGCACTTACTGATACACGCTATCAATGTTTGGCGACGCCAAAGGACACCTTTGGTAAAGAGTGTGGAGTACAAGGATCACACATGTGAGTGTGCGAAACACATCGCAGAAATTCAGTAAAACTGAATCAATACACGTTTTTGTTTCTTAACATAGTGAAAGTAAACTTGATATTTATAGCCTGTGATCTAAGCTTTCCAATGCATCCATGCTCGCCCAAACTGGAGCAGTAGAGCCCTTGCTACGGTCGTCAAAGCAGTCCTTGGTGGAGTCGCCCACCATGCCTTGCACGCTAGGCAACCAGAGGCGCTTCGACGATGACCCGTTGGAGTGCCTTTCATCGCCCATAAGTCAAGGAGAAGTTCACCGTGATCAAGGAGGTCCTTCTGGTCACTTCATTCATGCCCCTGGAGCATTTGGAGCTCGTTGGAGACGAACTCGGACCACCGAGGTGGAATTATCCTGTCACCCATGACGGAAACCCAAATTCCACCCGTCGACCACCCGACCTTCGGGCGGTGCTATCTTTCTTAATACTCACTCAAATTGAGCAATTCAAAGCTCTGTCTTGCATGGGAAAATCCAGTGAATCCAAATATAAATTCAGATCAGGTGTTATACCACTCCTCAGTGGTCTAACTAGGGATGAAGATCAACGGCACTCATGCCAAGGGGCACACCATGTCAACATTCCTCATAAATGAGAGACAAGCCGGTGGAGGTGCCGGGGTGCAGAACACCAAAACCAAGCCCATCCAATGTGATGGTGCTGAGTCTGAGAGAATGAAGCCCATCCAATGTTTCTAGACACTATCCCACTGTGAGAGGGGAGGACATGAAGCCGACCTCCTCGGGTGTAGGGCTCGGGTGGTGGCACAACGGGCTCTGTAAGCGGTTTTGGACTAGGTAGAGTCTGAGTAGGAGGATATTGAGAGAAAAGATGTGACTGCGGATGAGGAATAGACATAGAAGGAGGCTAGGAGAACTAGTGTAGGAGAGAAGGAGAGAAGGATGAACAAAAGAAGAGGCTGATGGGTGAGCGAGAGTAAAGATAGGTTGTAGTGATGAAAAAGAAGGGGAATTAGGGAAAGAGGAAGCATAAGTAGAGGGAGCACATTGGGAACAAACATTGTCATCAACAGTGGTTGGAACACTGTTGCATTGATAAGAGGAGGGAAATGACAGCCTCAGAGATCCCTCTCCAAATTAGAGATGGGGACAATAGTTTCAATGGAGGCCAATCGATCAAGATCATGTTAAAACGTGGACTCAATGAACAGGGCATCACAAGATTCAATGATATGACAACGAGAGGCATCCCAAAAGCACCATGTCTTGGTCTATGCCAAGACACTAATGAAGACACAAAGGCAACCAAGGCAAGAAAACTTGCCTTCCTGGATGTTAGTAGGGAGCCAAACAGTGGTGGCACGGGACAAGACATGAGCAAGACGAAGATCAGCTTGGTGACCATGCCAAAGTTTGTAGAGGGTGACGTTACAAGGGAGTGGACCATGGGGAACATGATTTTACACCCAGGTCATGTAGGACATGGCCTCAAATGCATAGAGGGAGGACAGCCTAGACTCAGAGAGAAGGGACCGGACACCATTGACAAGAGTGCACTTCCAGCATTCAGAGACCCTCTTTTGCTAGGGTGTATAGGGAGCAGAGGGCTCCATACACACACCATGAGACGTGAGGAAACAAGAGGTGGGACCATAGAACTCACAACCATGGTCTGAGAAAAAAAAGAAGAGCTGGAACTGAAAGCGCACTCAATGTGAGGAATACATTCCTCCGGGAAATCAATCGGGTTACTCTTGTGGCCCAAGGCGAGAGAATTCATCAGTGAGTCAAAGCACATACTGGCCAAGGCCAGCGAGGAAGTCATGGAGAAGAGGGCCCATGACAGCAGCATGCACGAGGTCAAGAGGATGGACAGTGAAATGATCAAAGGTAGAGAAGGGAGACCCGTGGATCTTGCCTAGAAGGCTCAAGGCCGTGAGTAGGGCAGATTCATAGCAGTCAATTGCAGTACTATGGCTGTGACACAAACCATGATGTAGAAGACACTTGTGCTCAAGGGATAGTGATGGGGCAATGTGTCTGAGAACAGATACAGCAGAAGACAAAGGAATGAAGAGAGGTGCACAAAACAGACAATCACAACAAAAGTCATGGAGCATGACTCAACTAGTGGACTGCAACAAGACAGCACCAATGCCATGGGTGGAAATGAAGTCCATACCCTGATCATTAAGGGTCGCCATGGACCACATGCTGACTTTGAGATGAGGCACTTATAGCACATGTGGTAAAAACAGGTCGCCCCCAGGACCAATAAAACATACAATGTCGACACCTTGAACGGGAATATGCTGGCTGGAACCAGTGCAAAAAGGAAAAAACCTGGCCTCTCTTCCATCAGGACCTGCTGGCCCTGGCTGGCTTCCTCCCCCAGGTCCTCCTGTCTACTAGGCACCTCAATCTGCCTTCTATACGCCTCCTCCATTGCTTCATGATTGTGATCTCTAGCCTGCTGACTACTTTGACAGTGGTCATGGTGACGAGCACCGTGCTGTTGAATTCCACCTTGAGAAGACACTCCTTCATCCTTGTGACAAGAGGGGTGAGATTATTTTAGACATGTCTCCTCATACTACTATGGCTATTGAGGAGACATTGCCTCTTGATGTTCCTTGGATTGAGCATTTGCAGTCTGTTGCCTTGTCGCTTTTGGCCACTCATCTCCACTCTCCTCTAGAACTATTTCTGCCTCCTATGATCTGCCGTCTCCATGCTCCTCAAATTTCTGGCTCATTAACTCTGGCGCGACGCACCACATGACGTTCTGTCACTTTCCGTTCATCCAACTTGGTCCTGTTGGCTTCCTTTTTTTTTTTCCTGATGCATGCCTGAGAGGAACCAGTGTAAGAGGTGGAAGAGCCACTGGTGGAAAAGCTTGTAGTTGTGGCAGTCTGCGTCCAACGTGCATGTATGGATGCTGCCAGGCATGCATCATCAATAAGGTATGGGCACTTTGGGGCAGAATCTATGGTTTTCCTACAGTTCAAGTATGTGGTGGGAAAAGAGGTTCCATATCCCTTGCCATTGTGCCCCCCCTCCCACCTCTCCCGGATCCCCTACCACGTCTGCGACCACCACGCCCACGCCTCGCACCAAACGTGGAATGAGTACCACCAATGGAAGGGCAGGGGGGGACAGCTAGTGACAGCAGATGAAGAGGACAAGGAGGAGGAAGGAAGAGAAGTGGCAAAGGCAGCAATGGATGAGCGGTGAATGTGCTTGTTCTGCAGATTACTCCACCAATAAGTGAAATGACCAGTTGTAAATTCATATAGTGTGCCAACACCAGGAGGGGCGATAGCGACAACGGGCTTAGCGGCAAGGCACTCAGAATCAACAGTAGGCACATGAAGAAGTAGATAAGTAAAATCAAAGATGAGACCAATGCCAATGGTGAGACAATCAGAGGGTTGCTCGGGGACTGTCTCACCAAGGTCATGAAGTAGCTGGAGACTGCGATCTCATTATTCATCCGGTGCCTCATCTGCACACATAAGGAGCTTGCCAAACTACACCTTTAGATTATGATGAACAGCATGGCCAGTGACAATGGTATGGTGACAAATTAGGTCACAGGCACCAAGAGGGTTTACAGAGCGACAGTGTGCAGAGTTGGTATCGTGAGAGCCAATCTCATCAGTAAGATTTTCTGTCCTACCATTGGTGAGAGCATGGATCTTGCGACCAGATTCGGCGGGATCAGAGACAAAGGGAGTGGCAGCAGAAGGGCCAGGTGGGATGTAGTAATGACACAGACTCTCACCCTAACCCCACATACTAAAGCAAACTTCCTAGAATTAGAATGTCAGCTTGGTGGTGAAGTGCGGGAGGAATGTCTCAAAGTTGTGCTGGTGTGTGAGAGGCGAGAGTGCATGAGCAAGGGTGGTGGCAGCAGTGGACTGAGAGCCAGAACCAGTAGAATGTGTGCCAATAGTAATGGATCCAGTGTGTGAGGGTTCATTATGCTCAGTAGCGGAAGATTCATTTGTTGTCAAAGTGCCAGCAGCAATAGCAGTAGTCATAGTAGGGACGCGCTGAATAAGAAGTCTTACGACAAGCTTAGAGACGACCTCGGTCAGATTGGCACTTTAAGCATCAGCATCCTGTAGGTGGCTGTTGGCAGGCTCAGGAGCTAGGCAAGTCCGCCGTAGCTGTTCCTAGAGCTTAGCGACAGTAACTTTTGTTGAAAAATTGCCCCTCCGCATGCCCAAGTGCGGCGCCGGGAGGCGCTGACGAGCCGCCAGAAAATGGAAAATCCGCTCCGGCGGATCTGGCGACTTGAAAATTGCTCGGATCCTAAAATGGAGGATTTTCCCTGAAAGTTGACAAGTCGCTGAATCCGGTGGAAGTTGTTTCGCCGGAATCGAACAAGTATCGAGGGAGATATGGCCTTCCAAAGTTGGGGTATGCGCAGCGGCTCTGGGAGCCGGCTGCGACTCGAAATCCGGTCGATAATCGACCGGACCGAGTAACAAAAATACCATTTGGAGAAAATGCTCCGATAGGCCTGCCGAGGCGTCCGGTGGATGATCCACCTGATCCGGCGGATCATCCACCGGATCCAGTAGTGCAGGTTGTTACTGAGGGACAGCCAGAAAACTGGCTCGGCGTCCAAAACTCAGTAGTACGTTTTGTTACCCGGGGACTTCGTCAAAAATCTGACTGCAGGTCCGCGGACAGGTTTCGAACCTCGTCACACCCCATCACCAAACTCGACCCAAAAGTGGGCAGGGTGCGTGGAAACAGTGCAGGGGACCCCAAAACCACATGCAATGGGATTTGCGCCTTGGGAAAGGCGCTTCGCACGTGAAGGAAGGCGCCACGGTGTGTGCGCGCCATGGAAGCGTTAGGCGTTTCTGTGGTGGGTGAGACCTGCGCTTCGGCAAGCATAACTTGGGCTACGCTTGGCCGAATCGTGCACGGTTTGGTGCGTTGGAGAGCTCATGACTAACCCTATAAATTTTCTGATCATGTCCATGAACAAAAAATAACGCAAAATGACGTTATCCTCTTCGCAAAACTGACTGTCTCAAATCCTCTCCCACATAGCGTGAGGCGACCAGAAAGCTCACGCTTCATCTCCGAACTTGCCCAAACATGCCGTGCAAATGTTAGACGGCCAGAGCCACGTTGGAACAGAATTTCCAACAGCTTTGTGATCAGGCATGATGCGGCATTACAGGACAGGACATCAAAGATGGTTGCAAGGAAAAACGTTCGGTAGAATATCCTTTGCCCCAGTGGACGTGGTATGAGTCCTAACTGCTGATTTGGTAAAGCCAATATTTGCAGCGGAAACAACTGACAGGAAGTCACAGCACCAAGCAGAGAGCCATTGAAGAAGAACAAAGACGAGTGCGAGAAGAGTGCTCACCACACGGGGGACGTGGGAGTAGGATGAAGTGTGGTGGCAACATCGAAGCAGCTGAGGCCGCAAGAACAAAGATCCAAGATGCAATGGAGACCATGAGACACAAAAAGCCAGTGAGTGCAGCTATGAAAGTTTTTGCTTCTGCACAGGCTGATACAAGGGTATAGACCCTAGTAGCAGTTGGAGAGGTGGAAGTTGAGTGGAAGGCGACATTGGAAACATTGGTAGCTCTGATGGAATGGACAGTAGATGAGGTCAATGTGACAGCTGATGTTATAGAAACAGTGACTGCACCTACGGCTGCTGAGAGTTGAGTGACAATGTAAATGGCAACTCCCACCACAGGGCCACAGGTGGAGGCGGCCTGGGCAAAGTCATCTTCATCGCGACCACCAACAGTAGTAGCAGGCGCACAAAAGACGTGTGTGTGGCGGCAGCTGTAGCGACAACATCAACGATGGCACAAAAAATCCTAACAGCCTCTACTACAGTGCAGTTCTCCCGCATCAATGGGTTGGACAATGTTGTACCCACTGAGAATGCAGACAATGGCTACTGCTAAGGTGATGGCGCTGACTACTACTATGTTGGATGGTGCTGTTGCGACTGTGATTAGGGCTAGGACTACGAAAGCAGCTATTGTAGGGAAGACAATCCACTAGAGGAAGGTATAGAGGAAGGGCTAGAGGGTGCTCTTATTGAATATCTGTGCATTGGCGTTGACGTAGGGATGTCGTCGAAGCCACCAATGAGGATTTTGTCGGTAATGTACACTTATTGGTTGATCTCATGCTGTTGGCACTCATACTCTACAGCAGCTTCATCGGAGTTGTCTTCGCCTGGAATGTACAGAAATTGGGCACGCTGCTCCACTTTCCATTGATCACGCAGAAGCTTGTTCTTGTTGTGTGCCATGTCCTCAGTGTTCACTGTCTTCTCCTCCTCATCTCAAGGTGAGTAAATTGGAGGGAACTCTGGAGGTGACACCAAGGTGGTGGAGGTGGCGGCGAAGCTGCGGTAACGGCTGCAGTTAACGCGAAGGCCTTTTGTGCGCTTGCTCTGATTGGTTGGAGCAGTTGCAGGTGGAGATCAGCACCCGCTGCTCTTGAATGGGTGCAGCTTAGCTGCGGATGCGACTATGCCTGTGGCTGTTATTATAGCCACAGTGGCGGTGAAGGCTACTGCTAAGAGTAATGTTGTGGCAGCATGCAATGCAGTGGTTGCAGATGATTGCATGGCTAAAAATGCCGCCAGATGTGATCTGACGGTTGCAGCTGCAGCTGCAGACATGGGTACTGCTGCAGTTGTGGCTGCGGCTGTGGCTGTGGCCATGGCTGTAGCTATGACCCGGAGTAATGCTCTGTAGCTTTTGTAGCTGCAGTTAAAGACGTGGCTACTACTATAGTTGCAACATCGGTTGAGGCTGAGGCTGCGTTTACGGCTATTGCTGCGGCCATGGCTGCGGCTAACACCAAGAGTAAGGCTGTGGCAGTAGGCAATGCTGTAGTAACCGCGGCGATGTACGCAGCAGTTTTCGATTCCACCATTGTAGTTGTAGTAGCCACAAGAGACGGGAAGCCAACGAGTGGCAAAGAAGAAGGTAAAAGACAAAGAGTTTCAAGTGTGTACCCTGCGTCAAACCTCCTTTTGCCTTACCTGGTGTCCCCACGAGTCACATGGTGGTGCCAAGCAGGGTGTATGGGGCAAGAGCACCCAGCACACACAGTGGTTTGCTACAGGATGCAACCCTAGAGATAAGTGTAGCCGTCATTGGCTGCATGGGACTAGTGCGCGTGTTATGGCATGTCTGTAGCTAGGAGTGGCAACGGAGCGGGTCCCAGATTTGTTACACCACTGCATGAGAGGGAATAGAGACAAGTCTTCTCCTTCACTACTCTCATACTTGTAGTAGGTGAAGCATGAAGAGGGAGAGAGGAAGAGAGAGAGAGAGAGAGAGAGAGAGAGAGAGGGAGAG
>SZWC01020587.1:22474-45020 GCA_023375785.1 Penium margaritaceum
GGGGGGGGGGGAGCTTTGTTATTGATTAACTAGTTGTGAAGCTGGGTTTGAATGCCAAACGATGCATGTCTAAAGGCAAAGCTGTTGATAGAAGACTACAACTTTATCAACTCCATGAACTATTTTTATTGCAAATTAGGGAACTATAAGGTGCAAAAGTGGGGAGATGATGTCCCGTGGGTGAGCGCAAAATCATCCTTGGATGTGAATTTTTCTATCAAAGCAATCCAGGAGTACAAGTGGCCAGCATTGTGCTGAAGATCAACATCAAGCTGGTAGTCCGCCACCAGATGACACACCGGTACCACCAGGGTCCGCATTAGGGATCTGCACGAGTATGGACACGGCCGAGTGGTCAATGTAAACTGTACAGGTCAACAAGAACGTCACAAATCACAACACTCCCCCACGACCCGATAGTACGCATGTCAATACACGTGCAACACTGAAACGAACATGACAACGAGTGCAACGACATATGTGACACGGACACAGACACCACCCCACACTCAACCACTCTCAGGCAAGGGGTGAAGTCCGACAGAACGAATGGCCACAAGGAACTTTTTGCGTGACAGTGCTTTTGTCAAGAAGTCAGCACGCTGCATGTCTGTGCCTACCCAAATGACGGAGATCACGTGTCGCTCCACCAAATCACGCACAAAGTGATGCTCAACTGCAATGTCCTTCGTGCAAGCACGAAAGACACCAGAGTTCTCAGCAATGGCAAGAGCACTCTGGTTGTCGCAACGAAGGACAATCGCGGGTACTCATTGACACAGCTCAAGGAACAGGCGATGCAGCCATACCGCCTCAGCAGCCCCTACACCCAGAGCGACATACTCTGTCTTCGATGAGCTATGTGCAATGCAGCCCTGCTTCCCGCTGCACCAGGACACAGCGGTACCACCGAGCAGAAACACGTAACCGGTGCGACCGCGTCCATCTGGGCTACGAGCCCAGTCACTATTAGTGTAGCCATCAAGGACCACCGAACACTACCAGCGAAAGTAGAGTCTGAGGTACGGTGTGGAGACCACGTATTGCACCACTCACACAGCCACATGAAGGGCTCTGGCGTGTGGAGCTTGCGAAAACTAGGCAAGGAGGTTGACAACAAATGCGATGTTAGGACGTGTGGTAGTGGCAAGGTACATCAGAGATCCAATGATACGGAGGTACAAGGTCACATCCATTGTCTCCCCCAGCTGTGTGGGATCCTCCACCTTCAAGGCGTCGTGCCCATCAAGTGTGAGAGGTGTGGAGGCCGTGGGCACTGCGCCGAGGAGGTCACTGAAGCGCTCCCTAGCAACCTGTGCATATCGGGCCTGATGCAGTAGTAGAGTACGACGTCTGCGGTCTCGCACGATCTCCATGCCAAGGAACACCGCTGCAGGACAAAGGTCCTTCATCCTGCAGGCAGTCTAGAGGACAACCTTGGCCTCCTTCACGGCCTCCAATGAAGGAGACGCGATCAGAAGGTCATTGACATAGACCAAGATGGCGATGAACCGCTCAGGCGTCCATCGGATGAAGAGAAGGGGATCTGCCTCACTCTCTACATATCCCGCACAAGTCAGGGTCCCAGTGATCTCCTAGTTCCAACACCAAGGAGATTGCTTGAGGCCGTACAAGGAATTGCGCAAGCGCTAGACCTTGTCACCGTCCTCAAAGCCGGGTGGCTGAGCCACGTAAATGTCCTCATCCAGAGAGCCATGGAGGAACGCATTGTTCACATCCATGTGGTGTAGTTCCCAGTCATGCTGAGCCACTACACGGAACCGAGCTCGAGCTGAGGTCATGCGGCCGACAGGGGCAAAGGTGTCACTGTAATCGATGCCCTCAATTTGAGAGTACCCCTTGACAACCAAGCGAGCCTTGTGGCATTCCAATGAACCATCTGGCTTCACTTTCTTACAAAAGACCCACTTGACCTGAATAGCTCTCCTCCCAGGTGGAAGGTCGACTAGCTCGTAAACCCCGTGCTCTCGGATTGCGCGAAGCTCATCCTCACAGGCAGCAGGCCACGCATCAGCATCATGTGATGAGAGAGCTTCCCTCAGTGTGCTCAGGTCAGGTGCCAAAGAGGGGGAGCTCTGCGTGGCAAGAGCGCACGCCGCGGTGCTAGGTCTGATGACCACAAGATCGGCTGCTACATCACAAGCGATGTGAAACTCGCGAGTGACAAGATCGTGCCCTACGGGACACGCTGGGTGTACCTTTGTGTGCTCAGTGTGGACACTCAGGCCTAGGGCCTTTGTGCCGGGATCGCCACTCGCAAGAATGCGAGTGGAGTGCCTGGGTGTAGGACCGGGCACTTGCTGATCTCCGGAGTCCAACGGTTGAAGACGACCGCCAGGTTCACGAGAGTAACCTGGGCTCGAAGGGTGCACCTCATGCTCAGAAACAGGCACAAGCGCAGCTGGGTAGGACTGAGGCAAGAAAGCTGGTGATGCCATGCGAGGAGATGCGAGGAGATATGAACACTGACAAGACATTGTTTTGTACTCGCTATAGGTTCTACAATGAACAACATCTCCAAGTTGTACCTTGATGAGTTCCTTGTCAAAAACCTCGACAAAATGTTGGTGTACAGTTGTATTTTGGAAGAACATGATGAACACACACGAAAGCTCCTCAAAGCTTTTGCGAGAGAAAGTTTCTACCAAAAACTCTTGTACTGCAAATTTGATTATCGTTTGATCCAGTTTTTCTGCTACACCATGGGCAGCCAATGGATCACCACGGATCAATGAAAGAATGGCAATTGATGCTTTTCCAACCACAAACAATGTTTAAAATGCCTATACATACACACATATGTATACATGTATGTACATCTCATCTACTACCATTTAGTTCTACGCCTTAGTGTCAATGCCTCTGTACAATCTCACTAAAAAATCAAATGAGTGGAAATCTAAAGACAGAAAACAAGAACGATTCATCTCACTAGGAAAATCCTCTACATTTATACAAGAAGGATGTCTAAGTACATGCAATTCCCTCCTCTATCATTGGTGAGAAAGAAGGGGAGTTTTCTAGTAGCTTTCTGTGGGACCTAATTAGTCATAGCGGTAGTCAGCCACCCATGTACTAACAAGAAGATTGAATGGAACGATTGGACCTTGGAAATTCTGCTCCTCACTTCGTGCAAGCCACATCTAAATTTCAAGAATGTCAAGTTGCCAGCTCCTGAGTGTGCGTACAACTCCCTTTCACCAAAGATAATTGTTTTTTTTTTTATTAATGGCCAACTCCGTAGAACACTGGCACCTTCGCAAGTTTTGAGCAGCATATCTGTCAGAAACATACTAGTGAGACATTCAAAGCACATGGGGACAGACACATAAGACCTTCACAAAGGCCAAAGACACAATGACACGCGGCTGACAAGCATCGGACGGATACCAAGTTCAATGTCGCAGATCTCATCCTGTTAGCTTTGAAAATCTCCAACAACATGGACATCTTGCTCGAAGTTGAAACCAATTATAACCATGCATCCGGTTTTGTGCGTCGCAAAAGCAAAACTGGGCCGGGATCCCTGTAACAACATCCTTGATGTTGTGGCATCCCTGCCAATACCCATGTGCATGGAAGATGTGGAGTACGTAATCGAAAGGTTGTTTGGACACCGGAGAAGATGAAAATGGTGTGGTGTCAGCCGTTCTTGTTTGTGTGTGCAACTGACTGTCACTACTTGACTGTGTCCGTACTTGTGCAAATCCTGAGCGAAGACCCAATTGGCTCTAGTTTACCGTCTCGTGGTTGTCCAGCCTTCACTAGCTACTGGGAAGCAAAGGGGGGCGTGCAGGAGCCTTCCTAAGGCCTTTCACTGATTTTCTATAGCGTGTAGGTTTTATTGGCATACAAGCCTTTGGGCTGATTTGCATGTTTTTGAGTTTTCTGTCCATTGACTAATGCCGGATTAGGGTGAGTAAGCAGACATTTCACCAATCTTAAGATTCGGCATTGGTAGGAACAGACGACACCACGTTTGGATGTACATGCCGAGATGTGGCAAAAAAAGTGCTTTGGAGCTGGTTTAGGGAAGTTTTGATTGATGTGGTAAGAAGAAAGACTGATGCCTTTGGCAGTTATTGATGCACTATGCTTGTATGAAATTGGTTGCTTTAGAGACTACTCTTGTCTCCCTAGCCAGTCCCTTTCTTGTCACGCCTTTCATACCTAACAGCATGAGGATTGACTAGAAGGTGTTGCCATGTGAGCACTAATAGTGTGACCAAACTTCCACTCTCTTCCCCAAAAAAAAAACGAAGGAGTCTCCCCTCAAGTAAAAAGGTTTTGATGGGCCTAAGAAAAATTGCGTGACATTGGTCCTCTTATTGTAAAATTGTTTAGTCCTGAATGGTCTACGTCTTGTAACTCACTGAGATGTAGTGAAAACATGGAGACTGAACTTCACATGTGGATACATTTGAGAAATTGCTAGGAAGCTTCCTAACCTTGCTGCTGCTGACGTGGCGACACTGTCCAGTCAACTAGCGCACTAGCAAGCAAGCAAGTGCAAGAAACAGCAAGGATCAGGCTAGGGAGACGCACAAAGTCTCATAAGCTCCAATATCTTAGTAACGCAGAGAGAATTGACAACTGACAAGCACACAGCATAAATACCTGCCGCGGCACACAGTGGGTGACGCGCACGGCAGTGTCAGTTTGTCCTAAAACCGGCTCAAACCCACTGTTTTGGTCGTAACTCTGTGCACATGCATCCAAACGCAACACCGTCTGAACCTAGAGATGCAGAATCTTGAGCCTGATGCTACGACTAGCTACACGTACACGTCCGGCATCGATCGGTGGACAGAGAATGCAAAACATGCAAATCGGGCTCGAGAGCCAGTCCACCGAGAAAACTCTAGCGTCTGCATAAAAGCTGCAGAGCACCCCAGCAAGCATCCGGGACGTCGTGGCAACCGTCAGGCAGCTGCTAGTGAGTGGACCCACCAACCGTCGGTGCTTCGGCGCCACCAGGGCTCGCATCAGGGATCTACACAAGCATGGACACGGCCGAGTGGTCACAGTAAGCTGTACAAACAGACAGAAACAACTCACATCATAACACTCCCCCATGACCCGATGGTATGCATGTCCATACACGTGTAGAACTGACATAGGTGCACAACAAGATGCTCCACAGTCCATGCTCACACACCCCACTCTCAGCCACTCTCAGGCAAGGGCCGTAGCCCGACAGAACGAATGGCCACCATGAATTCTCCGCGCGCAAGTGCCTTGGTCAAGAAGTTAGCCTGTTGCATGTCCGTGCTGACCTAGGTGACGGAGATCACCTGTCGCTCAACAATATCACGCACAAAGTGATGCTCAACAGCAATGTGCTTTGTGCATCCATGAAACACACCAAAGTTCTCTGCAATGGCAAGAGCACTCTGGTTGTCACAGCGCAGAACGATGCAAGGCACAGACTGACGCAACTCATGAAATAGACGCTGCAGCCATATCGCCGGAGCAGCCATAGCCCCCAAAGCAACATATTCGGCCTCTGATGAGCTATGTCCGATACAACCCTGCTTGCCTCTATGCCACGACACAGCAGTGCCACCAAGCAGGAACACGTAGCCTGTCCGAATGCACCCATCACGACTCCACGCCCAGTCATTGTCTGCGTAGCCATCGACTACCACCAAACACTGCCGTTGAAAGCGGAGTCCAAGGTACAGTGTGGACACCACGTACCGCACCACTCGCATAGCCGCATGAAAGGCTCTCACCCGAGGACACTGTGAAAATTGTGCAAGGAGGTTGACGGCGAAGGTAATGTCGGGTCGTGTGGTGGTGGCCAAGTACATCAAAGAGCCAATCAGGCGCAAGTACAGGGTCACGTCCACTGTCTCCCCCAGGTCTGCGGGATCATCCACCTTGAGAGCATCTTGCCCGTCAGGAGTGATGGGGGTGGAGGCTGTAGGAACTGCACCCAGGAGGTTAGCAAACCGCTCCCCCACAACGCGGGCGTAACGTGCCTGATGCAACAAGAGTGTACGTCGCTGACGATCACGCACAATCTCCATCCTGAGAACAGAACTGTAGGACCAAGGTCCTTCATCGTGTAGGCAGCCTAGAGAATTGCCTTGGCCTCCTTCACGGCCTCCATAGACAGAGACGCAATCAGGAGGACGTCCACGTAGACCAGGATGGCTGTGAAGCTCTCAGCTGTCCGTTTGAGAAAAAGGGACCGGCCAGTGTCACTCTGCACGTAACCAGTACGTGTCAGTGTGTCGGTGATCTCTAAGTTCTAGCACCTGTGCGAATGTTTCAGGCCGTACAAGGCCTTGCACAAGCGCCAGACCTTGTCACCGACCTCGAATCGAGGTGGTTGGACCATGTAGATCTCCTCCTCTAAGGGGCCATCGAGGAACGCGTTGTTCACGTCCATCTGGTGCAGCTCCCAGTCGTGGTGAGCAACAACCCCAAACAAAGCTCGAGCGGTGGTCATGCGGCTAACGGGTGCAAAAGTGTCAGTGAAATCTACTCCCTCAACCTGTGAGAATCCCTTGGCCGTTAAGCGAGCCTTGTAGCGATCCAGTATGCCATCAGGCTTCACCTGATTGCGAAAGACCCACTTGGCCTGTACAGCCTTCCGCCCAGACGGGGGGTCGACAAGCTCATAGACACTGTGCTCACAGATGGCTCTCAGCTCATTCTCACAAGCAGCATACCACAAGTTTGTATCGTGAGTTGAGAGTGCCTCCTTCAACGTACCTGGATCAGGCATCGTCAAGGGAGTGCTCTGGGTGGCTAAGACACATGCCTCCGGACTCAGTCTGACCACGACAAGGTTGGTTGTGCCATCGTAAGCGACTAAGGACTCTCGGGAGACCAACTCGTGGCCGACGGGACATGCCGGATGCAACTTAGTGTAGTCTACCTAGACACTCAAGCCAAGGGCCTTCGTGCCAGGCTCGCCACTCTGAACACTACGAGGCGGGCGCCTGGGCGCAGAGTCAGCAGTGCGCTGAGCCCTACGGGCCCATGGTCGAAGACAACCACCGGGCTTGCGAGAGTAACCCGATGATGAGGCGCTAACCTCAGACTATGGGGAAGGCTGTTGAGCCAAAGCTGTACGGGACATGGGTGCATGCACGGGAGTGGGTGTGTCAGAGGGGACTGACACTGGCACGGCATCAGGTGTGCCAGAGGGCATTGACGCTCGTACAGGATCATGTGTGGCAGAGGGGACCGACACTGGCACGGGATCAGGTGTGCCAGAGGGGTCTAACACCGGCACGCGATCAGGTGTGTCAGAAGGGTCTGACACCGGCACGAGATCAGGTGTGTCAGAAGAGACCGACACCGCCATGAGATCAGGTGTGCTAGAGGGGTCTGACACTAGCACGGGTTCATGTGTGCTAGAGGGGACTGATGAGGTTACTGGACCCACAGCCACGATGGCCGGATTGTCAGCAGCCGGAGACCGAACCACAGGTGAGGAGGCCCGGAGGGCCCCATCCGCAGGACTAGACTCCCCCATTCGCCGGGAGGCCACACAAGTAGGAACGTGGTCGGCGGCTAGTGACAGAATGCTGGACAAGTTGCGGTAGGTGAACACCTCAAAGAAGAGAGCATCTCGAGACTCGACAATGCGATGGCAAGCAGGGTCCCAAAAACGCCAGGCCTTTGACCGCGGGGAGATGCCAAGGAAGGTACACATGTGTCCCTGAGGTGAGACCTTGGACCCCTGCTGGTCCTCGGTGTACCAGACATAGGCGAGGGACCCCCAAACACGAGCGAGACGGAGATCAGCACGATGGCCAAACCACAATTTGTACGGCGTGACATGGTCTGGAAGTGGACCATGTGGCAAGCGGTTCGAGACCCACGTCATGTAGGAGAAGCCCTCAAAGGCAAAGGACTCCGGGAGACCGCACTCAGACTGCATAGCGCGAACCGCATCCTCCATGGTGCGGTTCCAACGCTCAGACACACCGTTCTGCTGTGGTGTAGTAAGGGCGGAAAGCTGGTGAAAGATACCGTGCACGGCAAAGTAGGCATCTATCTTGCCTAAGAACTCGCCACCACGATCCGAGCGGAACGTGTGCAGGGTGTGACAAGATTGACGCTCAGCCATCACAAGCCACAGGCGGACCGCCAACGCGGCATCGCTCTTGTGGCGCATGCTGTAGACCCACCGCATCCGAGTGAAGTCATCTGTCAAGGTGAGAACATATCGACCCCGATCAGAGAGGGACTTGATTGGGAGAGGACCGAGAACGTCCGAGTGGACCAACTCTAGTGGGCGCTGTGCCTTGGAGGAGGAGTCAGGGTAAGAGTAGCAATGCATCTTACCCTGGGCGCAAAAAAGACAGTCGGTCTTTGGCGCCTTCTCAAAAGAAGCTACGTCAAGACCAAGGGCTGGTTGAGTTCGAATGAGCTTGGACAAAGTGTCCGAGCTCACATGGCAGAGGCGACGATGTAATAAGCGTTGGTGCTCAGGGAAGAGAACACCTGTGACAAAAAACGCGCGCAAAAGAGAGGAGGAGAAGAAACAGAGGGAATGCAACAAGGCACACGATATAAGTCATCAACAACAGATGCACGAAGCACAACGGCACCTATGTCAAGAGCAGTCACTGTGGCAGAGTCAGCGGAGTGCTCAACAGTGAGACCCATCCTGGTGCATGCACGAAAAGAGAGCAGGCTAAGCTCAAGAGGAGGGACAAAGAGCACATCACAAATGTACAAGGGGCTAGACGGACCATCAAACCGCACAACCCCGACGCCCTGCACAGGCAACAACTGACCAGACCCTGTGCAAACAGACCGAACGGACGCAACGAGACCGAGCACAACGAAGTCAATTGACGACAGGTCATGTGATGGGTGGCACTAGAGTCAATAATCAAGGTGCCACACGGCTCACGACCAGTCGCCAACACTGAGCAACATGCCATAGAACACTCTGCCTCTACTGGACGCTCAGCAGAGGACTCAGGACAACGACAAATAACACGGATTTATGACTCGTCAATCCAGTCGGTACTGTCAAGTCAATCCTCATCGCAAGCCAACACAGCTCCACCACAAACATGACTGTGGGCAGCAGACGCGGTAACACAAGTTGTGTCGGGACCACTCGGCTGTGACAACACACTCGCACCTCCCTGGATACGAAGCGCCAGTAGCTGACGAAGCTCTGCGATTGTGTGGTCCCGAGGGTCCACATCACCGCTGCCACCTAGTGAAGAAGATGTGTCTACAGCGGTCATGGTCGTGGTTGCGATGCGTCCAGCCCGTGTGTCACTTGAGGAAATTCGCTACGTGTGTGCCGCCTGAAGAATGCGCATGATCCGAGTCCAGTCAAGGGGCTGCTCACACTCTGTGTATGGGTAAGTGAATCCACAGTTGTAGCAGTGGAAAGAAATTCCACTGCCACTACTGGTCGGTTGCTGCTGCTACTGCTGCTGTCCCTTCCCGTATCGTTTCTTCCCCTTCTTCCCCTGTGAGGCCGCTGCAATACCCTGAGTGTGGCCACTCGGGGTAGAGGAGGAGGAGGAAGCAATGGATGTGGGACTGGTGAGCAGGGACAGAGACGTAGGAGGGGTCACAGTCACTGTTGCAACAAGTGGACTCTGCCGATGGGAGATGGCAGCCTCATGAGCCGATGAGGCCTGAATGAAGTAGCGATGGGCCGAAGGAAGCAGCTGTAGTGACTCTGACAACTCAAAGAGAGCCACACGGTCGAAGTCACACGGTAAAGAGCTTCATGTGGTCCAAATGCACCTCCATCATGATAGAGTCGAGTGCCCACAACTGCGTCCCGCCACCGGTCCCAAGGCGCGTGTAGAGGAGCATCACACGCCTCCAATAGTCAGCTGCAAGCTCCGTGGGACCCTGACGGAGGGAGTGAAACTCACGTAGTCGGGCTGCCCTCGTGGCATGGGTCTCCACAGCGAGAAGTGTCAAGGCCAGCTCCTAGCCCTGACGCGGATCTGCTCCAGTCCCGATCCCGGTCTCACCAAGGAAGGGTCGGAAGTCGACCACAGTCTCCCGCGGCATGACGTAGAGGAGACTGCGCATCGCTCTCGCTGCTGTCTGGACCTGGTGAGCGTCGCGAGTCTAGTATGGGCTATGGTAGTAGGGCCAGACACCCTCAGAATTGGCCCACACTTGAAAAAAGGTCTCCGGGCAATCAAAGCCCGCGTCGCTATTGTAACGGTGTGGAGGTGTCTCAAAGTCCTTCGGTCGCTGCTCTGTGGGGAGGGCGACCTCAGGCTCGGGAGACGGTGGACGGGGTATGGGGAGCCCACCAATGAGGGAAACGCCACCAAAAGGGAACGCTCCTAAACAACGTGGCTGATCCTGACGGTGAGAAGGTCACGGAGTGAGAGGCTGCGACCCCAAGCGTAACTCACAAATGCGCTCCTCAAGCACACGAAGCACGTGCTCGCGTGAGTCATCCTCAATCTCCTCCTCATCCCAGGTGTCAACCTGTACTGAGTGGTACAGAGTCCGCGGCGCGGTGTAAGGTGTAGACTGCTGAGCATATGGTATAGCTCCAGTAGATCCTCCAAGTGGTTGCTGTGAGACCCCCGAACGACCCCGTAGTAACTCCGTGATCTCCTGCAACGCGTCGGACTACCGCTGCTGCTGCCGGCGCATCTCGTCCTATGACCGACGAAGCTCGTCGATCTCGAGGGACTGCGACCGCAGACTCATAATGCCTGGAGAGGAGGAAAAGGAGGGGTCAACTACCCCTTTGCCCTTGTCACGGACCGGCGCCATCGCAATGCTCAGTATGGGGCGGAACGAAAAAATGCTTCAAACAAAAAACTGACAACGTTTGTGGAAAAGTTGAAACATTAAAAAAAACTGACGTTTTGACCCCGAAATTGTTGATGTCAGCACAATCAGTGATGACGTTAGCATTTTTTTTTCGCTAGCATAAAAGCTAGTGTTTTTACGCTGGCAAAAAAATGCTCTTGTTTTTTGTTTGCAGGTCACACAAACTCCGCGTGACTGGTGGGGGTGACGTCGTCTCCCCCTGCTCGCGGATGCGCAGGGGCTGTGCAGGCCCGCACAGTGCCATGCACGCCTACACAGCTTCTGCGCAACTGCACGGCTTTGCTGTGCAGCAGTAGTGCCGCGCAAGCCCGCAGCTGTTGTTGTGGCGGGTCTACTGCTTCTCCTGCATCCGTCGCAACTGCTGCTGCGCTGCTGTAACCGCTGTTGCTGCTGCAATGCTGCTGCTGGCGCTGTTGCTTCTGTTGCTGCAGCAGCAGCAATGCTCATGCTGTGCTGCTGTTGCTGCTCGCGGCTGTTGATGCGGTCGCTGCGTGCTACCACTGCTCGCAGCGGCCGCCGAAAGCTGCTACTCCTTATTTTTGTATACAGGCTGGCAGCTAGACACGGCTGCTGCTGCCACCCTGTGTTGTTGCTCCTCACCGGCATGGCTGCTGGATCTCGTCACTGCCGCAGCTCCTCTTGCTACGGTGGTGGCGATTGCGTAGTGACATTGCTGCTGCTAACGTCGACTGCGACGGGTCCCAGGATGTGGGGGCGGCGGTGACTCTCACTGCTGCTGCCACAGTTGCGCCTCTGCGGCGCAGCTGAGCGAGAGGGGTCTCGCTGCTCTGATACCATAAGAAATCTCTATGAAGCTTCCTGACCTTGCTGCTGCTGACGTGGCGACACTGTCCAGTCAACTAGTGCACCAGCAAGCAAGCAGGTGCAAGAAACAACAAGGATCAGGTGAGGGAGACGCGCAAAGTCTCATAAGCTACAATAGCTTAGTAATGCAAAGAGAATTGACAACTGAAAAGCACACAGCATAAATACCTGCCGCGGCACACAGCGGGTGACGAACGCGGCAGTGCCTGTTTGTCCCAAAACCGGCTCAAAACCATTGTTTTGGCCGTAATTCTGCGCATAGGCATCCAAACACACCACCGTCTGAACCTAGAGATGCAGAATCTTGAGCCGAACGCTACGACTAGCCACACACACAAGTCCGGCATCGATCGGTGGACAGTGAATGCAAAACATGGAAATCGGGCTCGAGAGCCAGTCCACCGATAAAACTCTAGCGTCTGCAGAAAAGCTACAGAGCACCCTAGCAAGCATCCGGGACGTCGTAGCAACCGTCTCGCAGCTGCTAGTGAACAGACCCACCAACCGTCGGTGCTCCGGCAGCAGCAGGGCCCGCATCAGGGATCTGCATGAGCATGGACACGGCCGAGTGGTCATAGTAAGTTGTACAAACCGACAGATGTAGCTCACATCACAACAACATTGTCTGCACATTTGTAGCTTTATGTATGACAACTTATGGATTCTTATGACAAAGCCTTGAATACATGTTTGGTGATTGCACAGACCACTGGTTTCATTAGGATTTTTTAAGCAAACTTCATATGCTTTCTCCAAGGGATTACAAAATTGTCACAAACCATATTCATAACACATTTTTTGATCATGTTGTTGACGGAGTTAGACTTTTCTCAAGAAGGGCTTCAATTGTCTCAAAATGCCTTGAACTTCCGAAATTTTGTCAATGCACAATAAAGATGTGACTTTGCATGCATTGTACTCATGGAACTTCTAAGACCTCAATGTCCCTCATTTGTGTTTTGGGAGTTGTACATGTGCTCTTGAATCTTTTCAAAATATTCATCCCTATGTTTTTTAGTTTCATTATCATATCCAGTTGTGTTGTGTTCTCCTCTTCGTTTTTTTTATCATTAATGCTGTGGTAGGCATGATATGGTCAAATGCTTTGAACCTCATCATTGAAATACGAGTACTACTGATTACCAACAACTCAACAGCCCCGATGTTTATCATTCAATCGTCTTCATTCTGCATGTGAAAAAAACTGAAAATTTCCTTGGTGACATTTAAATCTTGCGGTGCA
Organism: Penium margaritaceum; assembly: GCA_023375785.1. NCBI lineage: Eukaryota > Viridiplantae > Streptophyta > Zygnematophyceae > Desmidiales > Peniaceae > Penium > Penium margaritaceum. The sequence goes on from SZWC01020587.1 coordinate 35,367, forward strand.
CTTCTGTAGCGGGAGGGCCGGTTCGGTCCTCCCACCTCGCTGAAGCGAGGGGTGGTTGCGCACCACCCCTCGTATCAGCGAGGGCTGGCCGGCGTCCAGCACTTCGCTGGCCGCCGGCCAGCTCGCTACCGGCCGGCTGGACAGCCAGCGGCCGGCCAAGTGACCGGCCGGCCACCGGCCGGCCAGCCACCAGCCGCCGATCGCGGCCTCAGCCTGATCGGCGGCTGAGAGGCCACGAGGGCCTCGAGGGCGAGGCCTCGTGGCCTTGTGCCCTCGCCCCCCCTCGCCCTCCTTGCAAACGAGCAAGAGAGGACGAGGGATAGGGGGAGCGAGGGTGAGGTGAAATTCGCTGGCACGAAATCGCCAGCGTGCCTCGCACGCGACGATTTCGCGCCAGAACGACAAAACATGAATCGAAGTTCGTTTACGACAAATTTCGACATAAAACGAACGAAATAACTCGTGCAAACACACGAGTTTGAGGTAAAAACCCCCGGTTTGGGTCCCAAAACCAGGGGTTTGGTTAAAAACGGAAATGGGCCTCCGGAGACTCGAAATATTCGAGTCTCCCTGCTCTGGGTCGTTGATGACGATTGCCCCTGAGTCTTGCGAAGGGGGTAAACCCCTGACGCGGACTGAGAACGCCATTTTGCAAACTCCGACGACGACTTCAGAGCAGGAGCTAGAGACTCAGCCCATTACAGTGGTATCAGAGCGAGACGACCCTCGTGACCAAGGGTTCGACGGAAACGGCGGCTACGACCTAGATAAAACGCCGCCGGCACCCGCAAGCAGCAGCAGAAATGCCAGAAGGGACTACGGCATCAACACTTGACGGATTGAAGCACCGTAAAGTGCGTTGGAGAGCTTAAAAAACACGTTACTTGGTGGATAGTCTTTCTTCTAGCCTCTCCTCACTTCCAGAGGGCGAGGAAGATTTTTGTAGGGCGGGGTGGGGAGTTCCCACCCTAAAAAACCACAAAATCCCCTCCATCTTCAAGCCTCCTTCAAAACCCCTTCATCCAAAAATTGGGACAGCGCCCCTTCCCAAGCTGAGGGACTCTCATGGCCTGAGAGCACCCTTAAAAGAAGGAAATTGACACCGTGAAGATCTTTGACGGCTCGCCAACGCCGGCGGCTCAAGGGAGACGCCGCCCAAGAACGCAAGAGGCGTCAAGGAGCGTGAAGAGAAGACCAAGGAAGACAAGAAGACAAGAGGAAGACAATAAGTAGGAGAAAGAGTGGAAGACTTAGTAGGAATTGTTAGAATCCTCCTTGTCACTCTTTGCTTTTGCTTTGTGAGCGACACTCACATTTCTTCCTCATTCTATTGTCTTGTGAATTTCTGTTTTCCTAGGTACTAGTGCTTGCCAATCGCCGTGAATCACGGCTTAGGAAGTCTAGTTCCAAAATCCACCACCTTGTGCCGACGTGGCGGCCTAGGAAAGTAGAGATTAATTTTGTAATTGCCTCACCGATCGTGAGAGCGTGACTTTAGGAGGCGATTCCTCCTCAAAGTTGTGGGGTGATCCTCACAACGGTCTTCACGTGCTAGTTGCACGAGCGACGAGATGGTAAGTGACGGACCGTCTAGGACCAACAAGGGCAAGGTGGTGACGGCCTCACCACGAGCTCTCGGCGGACTCCAAGTTTTGGGAGCCGCCGCCGCGAGTATGGTTGCCAACCCAAAGGCAACCGTACCACCAAGGGCAACCCTACCGCTGACGCCAACCTCGGCGATACCGAGCAACGTGCGGAGGCGAAAAGGGTGCTTGACGAGCACGTCGACGCGCACGTGGGCGACCCCCACGCGACGGACGATGCCATGGAGGAGGATCTCCCGGGGGGATACCCCGACGAAGAGCACGACGTTGACGATGGTGAAGGCGACGAGGATCGCGACCATCGCCATCGTCGTGCGACGAACTCGAGCCGATTGCTCGAGAAGGGCAAGACGCCCGCCGCATCGCCTGAAGCTGCCAACGGCAGCGAGACTGCCGAGAGAAGCAAGGACGTTGAAAGCAGCCACACGGGAAGTTCTCGCGAGAACGAGCCGGACGACGTCGCCGCAAAAGCAATTCGCAACGACCGTCGTAGGCTCGCGGAGTTCGCTGCCGAGGCCGCAGGCCGACTCAAGATCACCACCGGTGGTGGAGATACGACACCACTCGGAGGAATGGGGGCGGACCCTCCTTCCTACGATGCGGCCGCAATGGGGCAAGGTAGAGCCCACTCGAGCGTAGTCACCGATGACAGTCTCCTCCTAAAGGTGGGACTCCTTGGAGGCGTGTACGCAAACCGTACCCTCTTGCAATGGATAAGGGTACACGGACAACGCGAGGCTCTGGAGGCTATCGCCGATGCTCTGACGACATCAGAGCTCAATTTTGCGTTCGCCAACCTGCTGGCCCACGTCGGGCAGAGCATCACGGACCTTGACCGTGATCGCCAGCTGCAGCGCTTGGCCGCCCATGAGGCAAGCCGCCGATGCAACGACCTCGACAAGGCGTTGTAGAGCGTGACCCAGGTGCGGATGCAGCAGCAAGCGCAGTGTGCCGCAGCTGCGGATGCCACTGCCGGTGGCAGCGACGACTTGCCTACCTCGACGACTTCGGGGTCGGTCATGAACACGTCCTTCCTCCACAGTGTGGAGATCTTCCGGAAGGGCGTGAAGTTGACCGACTGGCTGAACCGCATGGAGCACGTTCTACGTGTCCATAAGGCTCCACTCAGTCAGTGGGGCGACCTTGCCACAACGCGGCTTGAAGACAAACTCTTCAAGTACGTGGTCAAGGAGTGGACTACGCAACAGCCGCACCTCGAGTGATAGCCCATGTCGTGGGAGGCCTTCTGCGCGATCATGCGCAAGAAGTGCACCCAACGTGAGGAGGCATAGTGCGCCTTCCACAAGATCAAGGACTTTAGGCAGCTGGGCAGCTCGCTGAAATCCTACTTGAGTGAGTTCACCGCACTCGTGGAGGAAGCCGAAAGCTTTACCGAGGGCGATGGCACTCAGACGTTCAAGTACCCGGAGTGCATGCTGCTGGAGTACTTGTGTGATGGTCTCGCTAGCGAGAAGCTGAAGGACAAGACCACCACGACAGCCACTGGCCAACCTTGGACAAGCTGGAGGGTGTTGTGCGACTACATGAGCGAAGTGTACTCGGCAAACCCAAAGCACTACTCTGATGCACGGCCGAACGCGCGTGCACAGCAGGGTCGCGACATGCGCGTGGACGCTGCGAGAGCTGGTGGGTCAGCTGGACAGCGAGGCGAGGCCAAGGGCAAGCAGCCTACAAACCCTATGGCCAAGAAGGCTAATGGATAAAAGGGTCCCAACAACAAGCGCATCCGCGAGAATGACGAGCTGCAGGCGGCGCGTGAGCGTCACAACGCAGCCTTCCGCGAAGGGCTCTGCCACAGCTGCATGCACCCGGGTCACATTAGGGCTCAGTGCCCTGAGGCTGCTGGTGGTGAACAAGAGGCCGCGGCGCTAGCTGCAGCAGCGGCACCTCGTGGGGATGGTGCAGTAGGAGGCCGCGGACAAGGCCGTGGACAGGGTCGCAGTCGCGACAATGGGCCCGGCCGTGGTAACGGACAGGGCCGTGGGGCGGGTTTTCCCCACCCCTGAGTGATGTCAGTGGGGACCACTCAGGGGTAAAACTGGATCACGAGTGTGAGTTCATGCTTTCAAACGAGGATGTTAAACAATTTGAGTTTTTGACGAGTTCAAATTTCTCTGTTGTTTTCTCCCCTCTCATTGAACCTCATTCTGCACTTGCTAATCGACATTGCCCACTAAATCTTGCATCACCAGACAAGATGCATGACCGAACCTGCTTAGTGGTTGCGACACCAATCACTGTGCAAGAGTTGTGTAACACAGTGATTGACGCAAACGCCCTCAAAGCAATGAGTTCAATCACGTTCGCAGTACCTTTAGTCGACGATTTCGACCCAGGCAAATTTAAAGACTGGAAGGTGCTAGCCGAATTCACATGTGCCCACAAGATGTGGACTCGAGTGGGTGAATCATGGGAGTTGCAATGCCCGTCGTACAGATTCCGTGTTTATCACAAACTCGGCTTACCGTCGTTGAGTTTGTTCACTCGGAAGAGTGGAGGCAACATGACGATGCAGTTCAAAGGACACCTAGCTGGTGCTTCCGTGAACGTACTTGCTGACACTGGAGGCGACGACTCTTTTGTTAGCATTGGCTTTACCCGACAGGTTGGCCTGAAGTACGAGCCATCGAATGGCGCAGTTGTTGTCGGTGACAACCGTACGGTACCCGTGATCGGTACTTGTAAAGCAAAAATTTGTATTCAAGGGTACACACAAAGTGTTACGTTGAAGGTACTCAACCTTCTTGACCCGTTTGACGTGGTGCTAGGCGATCCTTGGTTCCGTGACAACAAGGCTCTAATGTGCTTTGAATCAAAGCGTTTGATCCTCCAAAAAGGACAACGATGCTTTACGTTGGGTCCGAGTACGGAATCATCACCGACCAGACTCAAAGTCCATGCCAGCTTATCTGCAATGCAGGTCAAGAGACGTATTCAACGAGGTTGTCGATACTTCTTGGCTCAGCTGCAAAAAGTGGAGGACGACGTGACGAAAGACACACCACAAGAGATCAGATCTCTATTGACGGAGTTCTCGGATGTATTCCAAGACCCACCACCTGGGCTTCCACCAGAAAGACACATGGGCCACACNGCCGAACGCCAAATCAAAGAGTACCTTGCAAAAGGATGGATCGAGCCAAGTAGCTCGCCATACAGTGTGCCGATCCTTTTTGTGAACAAAAAGGATGGTGGTTTAGGCATGAGCGTAGATTACCGGGCGTTGAACAAGCTGACGGTGAAAAATCGATTCCCCTTACCGCGGATTGAGGACCTTTTTGACCAACTCCAAGGCGCAAAAGTATTTTCGTCCTTGGATTTGTCTCAAGGGTACCATCAAATCCGCATCACGGAAGATGATGTGCCCAAAACCGCGTTTCGAACGCACATAGGACACTATCAGTTCCGAGTGTTATGCTTCGGGCTTACAAACACCACGGCAACCTTCCAAGGAGAAATGAACCGAACGTTCGCCAAGCAACTCGAACAGTTTGTCTTGGTTTACTTGGATAACATCATGGTTTTCTCCGAATCAATGGAAGAGCACATAGAACATCTGTGCAAAGTTCTCGCAATCCTTCGGGAATTGAAGTTCTATTCGAAAGTGGGCAAGTGCAAGTTTGGACAGATGAGCTCGAATACCTTGGACACATCGTCGGTAAGGACGGCATCCGCGTCGAACCACGAAAAGTCCAAGCTGTTGTGGACTGGCCACGCCCCGAAAATGTTGGACAGATCCGGTCTTTCCTTGGCCTTGCAAACTACTTTCGACGGTTTATGCAAGGGTATTCGACCCTGGTAGCACCGCTAACCAGGCTCACGCAAAAAGACGTGCGTTGGGAATGGACATCTGATTGCAAGAACGCTTTTCTCAAAGTCAAAGAGCTTCTCTCCACGGCGCCCGTCCTAGCTCTTCCGGGTCCATCGCAACCGTGGGAGGTTCGATCTGATGCGTCGGTAGTTGGACTTGGAGCCGTCCTCATGCAGAACGGTCACCAAGTCGCGTATGAGAGCCGGAAGCTCATACCCGTGGAAACGCGGTACACGACTGGGGATCAAGAGCTCCTTGCGGTAGTACACGCTTTCAAGATGTGGTGTTGCTACCTTGAGGGTGCTGAAGGGGGTGTGACGGTCGTGACCGACCATAACCCATTGGTGTTTTTCCAAACGCAGCCGAACCTGTCAAGACGACAGGCGCGTTGGAGCGAATACCTGAGTCGATTCTCGTTCATATGGGAATATCGGCCACGATGCATCAATGTGGCCGATCCACTAAGCCGACAGCCTGTGGAAATTAAAGCAACCACCGAGGTCAGTGGGTGTTTTATGGCCTTTGCAGCAGCAACCGTGCAACCACCAGATCCCCCTGCACCTCTGCGTCAACCACCACGAGAGATTATCCATTACAACGGTTTTGTAAACAGGATCCGGATGGGATACTGTGTGGATTCTTGGTTTCAAGACTCTCGAAATCTGGACAAGTACGGCTTGGTGGAGGCCGCAGGAATCTTCTGGCACGGAGAACAAGTTGTTGTGCCAAACTCGGGAGACCTTCGAGCAAAGGTTATCTCCCACTTCCACGACCCGCCGGTCGCAGGTCACGTGGGACCCCGAAAGACCGGACAGGCACTCTCGGACCACTATTGGTGGCCAGGGTGGAGTGTCGATGTCCGTAAGCATTCCATGACATGCGACCCATGTCTTCGGAACAAGGCTAGTAACAAGAAGCCTGCTGGACTCCTCCAGCAGCTTCCCATTCCTGGGACTCCATGGGAGTGCGTCAGCATGGACTTCATTACTGGTCTTCCGGACACGGCCCGTGGCCATGATGCAATACTAGTGGTTGTGGATCTTTTAACGAAGATGACACACTTCATTCCTACAACCACTGACGTGAACGCAGAGGAGACCGCTCGTCTCTTCTTTGAGGGTGTCGTAAAGTACCACGGCTTGCCGTTGCGCATTATCTTCGATCGAGATCGAAAATTTGCTAGTAAGTTCTGGCAAAAGATGCACGAGTAGTTCGGCAGCGAGTCGCAAATGTCGACAGCGTTTCACCCTCAAACGAATGGACAAACAAAGCGGATGAATCGCACTCTGGAGCAGATGCTCCGCATGTACGTGGACCCTGCCATGCATGATTCGGATGAATTCCTAGCACCGGCAGAGTTTGCGGTGAACAACTCGGTGAACGAGTCCACACAGTTCACACCGTTCGTGTTGAACAGTGGTCGGCATCCAGTGGTACTCTCTTCATTGGTGAAGAGTGGGAGTACAGGAGCGCAGGTTCCTTCCGCTCAAGCCTTTGCCGAGCGCATCGACTCCTTGTTACAGGAGGCAAAGGGACACCTTCAAGCAGCTCGGCAGCGACAAAAGGCATACGCCGACAAAGGTCGCCGGGAGGTCTCGTTTGACATCGGTGACAAAGTGCTGCTTAGCACTGAAAACCTTCGGCTAAAGTCGCCAGGGGCAAGAAAACTTCTACCGAACTGGATTGGGTCGTTTCCCATTGTGGCACGCATCGGGCCAGTGGCATACCGATTGCTACTTCCGCCGAGTATGAAGGTACATGACGTTTTTCATGTGAGCGTGCTGGCTCCATACACGGGAGAAGGAATCGTTCAGCCACCGCTAGCAGTCCTGGCTGCCGACAGCCAATATGAGGTCCTTCGCCTACTCCAGCACCGAGAGCGTACTCTGTGGTCGCGCGTTGTCAGGGAGTACCTAGTTCATTGGGCCGGTTGTGGACCTGAACATAATTCATGGGAGCCCGAATCTCGGTTGCCCACAGGGCTGGTCAACGAGTTCTGGAGCGAGCTTGCAGCTCGCACAGATTGACGCGTGGCAGGAGGTACCACCTGAACGCGGGAAAAGTGGACAACATTCCCACAGGGCAACATTCATGGACAGCGACCATAGAAGGTTAGGGACGCCCAACATGGTTGTCGCGCGGACGCTCCAGCCTAAAGGGGGGAGGCCGCTAGCCATGCTGACATACAAGCTGCAGCTTAGGTCTAAGTACCATGCACGTGTTCATGTTTAGCTGGTGATTGAAATTATTAATTTTGTTTCACAATGTTGATGACTCACTAACTGGCAATCCTACTTGTTGTTCATGAACCAGGACGGTTCATAATAAGTGGGGAGGAATGTAGCGCGAGGGCCGGTTCGGCCCTCCCACCTCGCTGAAGCGAGGGGTGGTTGCGCACCACCCCTCACGTCAGCGAGGGCTGGCCGGCGGCCAGCACTTCGCTGGCTGCCGGCCAGCTCGCTGCCGGCCGGCTGGACGACCGGCGGCCGGCCAAGTGACCGGCCGGCCACCGGCCGGCCAGCCACCAGCGGCCGATCGCGGCCTTAGCCTGATCGACGGCTAAGAGGCCACGAGGGCCTCGAGGGCGAGGCCTTGTGGCCTCGTGCCCTCGCCCCCCCCCCCCCTAGCCCTCCTTGCAAATGAGCAAGAGAGGACGAGGGATAGGGGGAGTGAGGGTGAGGTGAAATTCGCTAGCGCGAAATCGCCAGCGTGCCTCGCACGCGACGATTTCGCGCCAAATCGACAAAATATGAATCCAAGTTCGTTTACGACGAATTTCGACATAAAACGAACGAAGTAACTCGTGCGAACACACGAGTTCGAGGTAAAAACCCCCGGTTTGGGTCCCAAAACCAAGGGTTTGGTTTAAAATGGACCTCCGGAAACTGGAAATATTCGAGTCTCCTTGGTCTGGGTCGTTGATGACGATTGCCCCCCAGTCTTGCGAAGGGGGTAAACCCCTGACGCGGACTGAGAATGCCATTCTGCGAACTCCGACGACGACTTCAGAGCAGGAGCTGGAGACTCAGCCCGTTACATCTTCTAACGGACTTTCATGGATGTGATTCTTGGTGGGAAATTGATCAGGGATACTATTATTCAAATAATAGATTTAATTCAGGCCTGATTGAGTGGATTTTTGTTATGTATGAATGGTTGGCTGACTTTGTTTCATTTGAAGCAGATTACATGCTTTTGAAGGTCTAGGAGATGTAGATTACCCATGTTATGCTATTTTCGTGTTTGAAGTCTATCCCCCGATTTTTAATCAAGTTTTTGAGAGGTAATGATTGGTTTTCCTGATGATTAGTTCGTGTAAAGGCAAGTTTTGGGGGCTACATTTCTTTCCATGTAACAAGATAGAACATTCAAAGTACCTTAAAATAATACGGAGAGATGAAGATCAGCTTCCGATATCCAGCGATGAGACTCCTGTCGGCGATCCACATGACATAGCGGTCGGCAGCAGCAAAACATTTCAGGCTGTGCGCCGGATGGAGTGAGATTCCAAACCCAGCAAAAATCTACCAACCCATCCGTAAAATCGTCGCAATATATTCGTAAGGAAGTTTTTTCGCACAGAGAAACTTTCTTTCAGTGCATACCGTTGTCGTTTCTTGCAACAGCTTCCACAGACAGGATATGCTGTCTTGCCTTGCCTTGCTGCGGTGCTGCTTTGCTGCGACGTTGCTCTACTGTCGAGCACCCCGAGTAGCTTGGCGTCGACGAGAATTGGGAGGTGCGGGCGCACCGCACCAGCCGCACCGCCTCGAGGTGCGGGACGGCGACCACCATCCGCAAGAGTTGTGGGGAGTTCGAGGTCGAAGTGGGGTGGGCCACCGTCTAGCGCACTCAAACGGGGAGAAGCTCATCGTCCGACTCAGTGCCTAGGGAGAAGGTAGCGAGGATACCCCGCGTCGAGTCGCTCCCTGTTTACACAAGGACACGGCAGAGGACGCAGCGCGATGGCCCGTAGCGAGCCGAGCCGTCATGTGCCTTCCGAAAGCGAATACAAAAGGGCTTGCCTTTTCATCGATCTCTCAACGGTTTCTGTGATTTTAGTTTCAGCATTCTTCCTTTTCCAACCAAGATCACCCAATTCTTGGGCGTCCTTTCTCTCCCTGGGAGAAGGTCGGGCTCGCGAAAGGGAACACAGGGCGCCGCGATGGCACGCTGCCTTGGATGGTTCTCTGCACTTCGGCAGCAGCAGCCGCTGCC
>SZWC01020588.1:10017-21862 GCA_023375785.1 Penium margaritaceum
TGTAGAGCGTGGAGCATCATTGACTGCAGCGCACGGAGTATTGTCATCTGCGTGAGGAGGAGATTGGCGTGGCAAGCAAGGTTCATAAATCACGTCATTCTTGCTGTCTTCGGGTGGAAACCAGGATGATGTCACAGCTCCACCAACTGTCTGCTGCATGCCCCCCGACATTGGGAGAAAACCTGGGCACCGCGTGCAGAAAACATGGCACTAAATAAATTGGATACCCCCATTTCTTCTCCCACGTGCGTTCAATCAAGGCCTCGTGAAGGGTTGCAAGATCATTGAAGGTGAGCTACACCACAATGGCCAGCAAGGCTAGAACTTTGCACGACGCGCATGCCTCGCTCCAGAAAACATATCTTTCCACTGTATGTTTGAGAGCAGCCAAGGGACTCCCATAGTAGCCCTGCATCATGGGAGGTACATTGCAACTCAAGAAACTGACACTATTTGCAACGAGACAGGCTTTCAAATCATAAAGGAATCCGTGCAAAGGCAGGGATGCATTCAAGGCAAACCAATATGCGAGCCGGTAAACTTCAAAGAGCCTTCAATCACATCAATTCGGTGATACAATCAGTCGTATGGTGTGCAGCGCGTAGCTACGAACCGAAGTCCTTGCAATATGAAATGTCATACCCCCCTGAAAATGGCAGCGGAGCCCTATCAAACCAAGTGAATTGCATTCCATATTACGCATACGTTGGCCGACGATGCACTGGCAATTTGTCTCATCACCAATGTTTAAATTCATCTTAAATCTGTTAAAAACATGAAATGTATGTCAGCCATGCCCATGATGGACACTAACCAAGGGCACAATTGTCATTTGAATATGAAATGTCATGCCCATGGTTTTTAAACATGGGCACCGCTGTCATTTTGTTTTCAACTATGGATACCGTTGACACATCATTTTTTACTATGGACACCACGGTCTTTTCGTTTTTACTATGTACACGGCTGATCTATCAACCCAAAGGATCGGTTTATCACAACATCGTCCAAATTCTGATTACACCCTGTTTTTCCTCCTATGACCCTCATATACCCTTCTGTCAGAACAAGAAAACACATTTGCCCCTTCGTCGGAACAATAACCCCCACTCACCCCAACCTCGGAACAATACGCTCCATCTGCCCCTTTCTGGCAACAAAAAACCCCATTCGTCCACCCGTTTTCATCATGCTCAAAGAGGGATGCATGTTGATGCTTGAACATGGTCAAATCAGGCATTTTCATGACAAAAATGCCGGTCGGCACTTCGTCAACTGCCGGCAAAACCCCCCCCCCCTCTCCCCCCCCTCTTGCAGCCCACTAGCCCACCCACCCGCCTGCCAATAAAGGCCCTCACGATTTAGGGCTGCAATCAAGTGGGTGGCAAGAGGCCTGCAGGGCTAAAGAGGAGGGAGTCTTCGAGTGCCGGTGATGCTGGCTGACACCCATTGGCCGGAATCTCTGGCGCTTGAAGAATGGGAATGCACATTTTTTTGGACATTTCCCCATGTTTGACGTACAAACCACATGCACCCCGTAACTGCACACAAGGTTTTGGCATATGTTTTTGCATGCACACTTGCTGGAACCTGCAGTAGTGAGGCCCAGAAGGTTTCTTTGCAATCCATGGGTAATCTTGGACCCCCCATGCAAACTCCCCGCAAACCACTTCCAAAAAATCACAAACCCCTTCGTACATGATTTTGTTATTTTTGGGCCAATAATGGTGACGTCAACATGTCAACGCCGCATACATGCCACGTTGACATGCTGTCTTTCAACAAACAAAAGGGGTACATCGTTTTGTTTTTCATGCCCAAAAACTAGCGTCCATGCAAAAGGTGTGAATCAGACTTATTGGTGCGAGGCAGGGGAAAATTAGGACTTCTGTTCTACGGTAGGGGCGAATGAGGCTTGTTGTTCCAAGGTAGGGGGGGATCAGGCTTGTTCTACGAAACGAGGGGTACATGGTCACTCCGCCCTTTTCTTTATTCATAGTTTGAAGTTACTGCTTGATTAGGAAGTAAAGTCCACCACTCTTTACTCCAACCTAGGTAGGAAGGGAAATGCGAGAGGGATAACACCACCAACCGAGGGCGAAAGGCATTACGAGAACATGAGGGTAAAGATTGGATCCAAGGACCCGCAACCACGGCCCAGGGGTAATTCAAAACTCTCTAGTTGACGCAGGATTATCTTGTTAATTCAGGAAAAACCTACTCAACTTGTTGATTGATCACAAACAATCGATGGACGAGAGACCCCCTCCCATTGGGTATACTAGAGTAATTAGGTATGCTGGGAGAACCGTTCAGATTCAGCTCACTATTGTTAGTATAGTGGGTAAGATAGTGTGGTAGAATAGCAACATGAATACGTGGTGTCATGAAACTCAGAAATAGAGGGTGGGAGAGCCAGTAGGAGAGGCGAAGCAGGGGGGGAGGGGAGGGGCTGCTTCGGACCCATCAGCTACAACAACACCGAGAGAAAAAGGCTATGACAAGATGGTAAACGTGGGTACTTGGGTACGAGGTGATGCGGAGGGGGGGAGGGGGGGTATGTCCTGTGGGAGGAGGGAGTGAGGGTTTGGAGGGGGGTTGAAGCGTGGAAAGTGGGGGAGGGGCGAAGTGGCTGCTCTGGAGACATCAGTAGCAACTATGTTGGTGTGTGCGTGTGCACATGCGTGTGTGCTCAAACATCATCATCCTAAAGCAACTGACGACAGATTTGAGGATACACATGCGTAGTAGCTGCTGCAAAAAGAAAAGGGGGGAACCTGGGGAGCAACATGGCGGTTTCTAGCGTGAGGGATCAACAAGGGACCAAAGAGCTTGGGGAAAGAGGGCAATGGCCTGTTACGTCTCATAAATACAAGTCCCTAATCTTGGAAATTGAGTTTTTATTTCCTTACATTCATGGCTCACCGAGCGTCGAAATCAACACCAATTGACTGAGGGCATTTTGGCCACTTGTTCCGACCTCTAGTGTTCCGCTTCCGAAGGTTCTGACACTTTTGCCCACTTTTCAGAAGGTTCAATGGGATTATCACAAAAATATCTGTTTGTTCCTTGTATTCAGTCAAGTTCTCAACGATGCTAGAATTCTACAAAATTATGCCTCAAGCTTCCCAAAAACCCTGAAATTCTCTCGAAAATGTTTCTTGAAGCGACCAATCACAACGAAACGTTACATGGGTTGCTTGGCTTGAGCGCCAAAGACCCCTCATTTATGTCATTATGATTCCTGTTATTGCGTATATGCTTTGGAAAAATGTTTGACAATCATCATCCGAGTACACTTTATACTATACAAAAACTAACCATTTATCTTAATTACTCAAATCTTCTTCTGCTCCGGACCTCATACGGATCCGCGGCGCGCGATGAATGACGCTCTCCAAGGATGTAACTGAAGAGGTACGAGGTGTACTTCACAGTTGCTATGGTCAAAAGTGAAAAAAAGGAATATTGAGCTCGCGGCATTGCTTCTCCATGGCACGACTTTATGTTGGTGATCCGATCCAAAAGACCATGCAATTTCAGCAGGAGACCCATGGAGCTGGATGAATGGCTCGCACAAAGCTGTCACATCATTTCTCACAGGCATATTAACTCTCAAGAAAGTCAACCCAATGCTGCACAACCCTTTGAATCCACCAGAAAACTGGATGAACTTACTCAACCCATATTCGCACGGTACTGACTTACAACCGCTATGTCACAAGTCTAGAGTAAAAGAGTGCACTTGGCATTTCCACGAAATCATCACCAACAGTACCCTCACCCACAATGAACGATGCTTCTGCTGAAACACTATGGCCTCAAAAGGGACATTGGGCAAGCAATTTCCATTTTTGGCATCCAAGGTGATCTTCCATAAACAATCGCAGCATTTGATGGCATGGATAGCGCCGCCGTGAACACTCGGATGCAGGATTTTAATGGTTGGTGGCCCCAAGGCCACAATCCCTATCGTGGTGGAGGAACATCACAGCCGACAGAACCTCATCATTGATGGATTCTGATGCCGTCAAACGACCAATCAATGAATGTGCTGAACTGGTGAAATGCTGGGGCATATGTCGTGTACCTGTTGAAAACAAAAGAAATGAGCCAAACGTGGAGGAAGTCGAAGAAAAAAGGTGTTGAGCCGGTAAACGGCAAAGGGCAGGAGTAGACTGAAGAACTCTTGTTTGGAGGGGAAAATGTTACCATGAAAGATGGCCCATCCAAGTGGCTCACATCACCTCAGACAAGAATTCATGAGATTGCGAAGTTTGACAAGGGGTATGAAGACGACCTAGTTACGACTGTGCTACGAGTACAATGGATGGGTGCCAAAAGTTGCAGAATGGGTTTGGCAGTACTGGATGAAGGATTTTCACATATGTTTGCAAGCATCGACATGGTTTTCAAGTTGATTATGCAGAACCAACCATGGGTGTTTCAAGGAAAACTGTCGATGGCCGACTGCAGACCAGTCAAATTTGAAAACCCCTCCAACCGTAAATCAGATGTTTGCATGATTCAACAGTCCGGATATTTTGCCCAACGAGCAACAAAAGAATCATCCTTGTGTGAGATTTCATGCATTGACACAACCCTCAGGTAGAGTTGGGCAGGAGATCAGTCTACGTGAGCATTAATTGAAAGAAAGGGCACCTGACTTTGATCGAGAGACTCACGATACAACAACACACATGGAGAGTAGCAAAGGTGGAAGCAGTAGAGGAAGTTGTAGGTATCGTAAAACATCAGTCGATATCACTGGAAGTGGTCAAGAAATATCTATGATGGGGAGGAAAAGTGTGGATATTCCACGTTGAAACAAGGGAACTAGAAGAAACCACTGCAGCAGAAGTGACCACAGCGGTATCGGCATCTGCCATGTTTGTGACCGTTCAAGAGGATTTTACACCACTCATTCGGGACTTTGAAGGAATTTCTCACGATGAAATGTCCCAAGATTTACCTCCACAATGAAACATTGACAACTAGATAGACCTGAATCTGGTCAGCTCAGCTGTGAAGGGGACCTATCAGATGAGAAACCACAATGCGACCAAATAAAAAAAGCACCTTGACAAGATTCTCGGTCTGGGGTTCATCAGACCATCCACATAACCCTGTGAAAATCGTATAATCTCCTTTCAAAATAGAACCAGAGAGATGCCAATGTGCATGGACTACTAAGCATTGAACGACATTACCATCACCATCCGCTACCCTTTCCCAGGAGCAACTGAACTTCTTGACCAATTCTATGGGGGAAGGAATTTCACCAAAATTGGCCTACGCAGCGGCAATCATCGAATCTGCATATCTGATAAGGACATCAAGAATATGGCTAGTTGTACGAGATACAAGCACTTTGAGTTCACGGTTATGCTGTTTCAACTCTCAAACGCCCCTGTAGATTTTATGGCCACAATGAACAACATTTTTTTTTTCCATATGTGGATTACTTCCTTGTTGTGTATCTAGACAAAATCCTTGTGTTTAGGGGCATTCTAGAGGAGAAGAATGGACATCTCTGAACTTTGTTTGGATTTCAAAAAGAGAAATTTTATGGAAAACTCTCAAAATGCAACTTTGGTTACCGTTAGATTGAGATTTTGGGCCACATCATTTGTGGCAGACAGATTACCATAGACGCATAGAAAGTGGAGGTGGTCGTTGATTGGCTGACATCAACCAATGTGTGGGATGTACATGTGTTTTTGGTATTTTCAACTACTTCATAAAAGAATTTGCTCAAGTTTCTGCGCCTCTCTTGGATGTCACTCGTAAACTACCAACTAGAGTTTGGGAGACTGCAAACAAGAAGCATCTAACATTTTGAAAAATGCTGTAACCTTGGATTCTTTCCTACAATTGATAGATCCAATTATGGAATGTGTCATAGCTATGGACGCGTTTGATCAAGAAATCAAATGCTCTATCCTCCAAGAAAAACAGTGGAGAACAACAGGTTTCATACATATCGCAAAATCTACACTAGCTAGATATTAACTACATGGTGCACAACAAAGAAATTCTTGTAGTCTTGCACGCCTTCAAGACAAGGCAGTGCTTTTTTGAAATCCGATGATGTGTTGTCCACATCGACCACTACAGACTGGAATATGTCAAGACAGCTAAATCTACGCTGTCAACAAACATAATGGTGGTCCACAAGTCCAAATTCAACAACATTGAGCATCAACCTGGAAAAATGAATTCACCACATGCTTTGAGTCGGTGACCAGACCAAATGGCCAGGATCAGCAAGTTGCTCATCATGCAAGACAAGTACCTTGCGATGCTGTCTACAAAGGGTTACGAGGACTTCGACGGGTACGACAAGACCAAATTCTGGTTCAGCAATCCCTACTTGCGACAGGGATTCACTTGTTAGGTTTTCATACCACCAAGTAAGGAGCTACATCTAATGCTATGAAAGGAGTGGCACGGCACTGGTCAAGGTGGACACTTTGGCAAAGATAAGATGCACAAGAAGCTGGNGATTGCTCCAACCTCTCCCTGTTCCAATACAACTGTGGGTCAACATTAGCATGGATTTTGTGATGGGGTTGTCTACCACTCCAGAGGACTATGATGCCATCCTCGTGATGGTGGACCAGTTTTAAATAATGTCACACTTCATTCTGACGACAACAACATTCATCACAGAAGGAACATCACAGCTATTTCTAAATCTGATAGTGGGGCTACACGGAGTAACACATACCATCATCAGTGACAGAGACGATCACTTTTGCGTGATTTTATGCCACATTATGGCAGTCAAACATCTGTCAACTGCTTTCTATCCTCAGACCGGCAGGAAAAAACAGAGGTCCAGTCAGGCACTCTAGCAACTTCTCTACAATTTATGTGAGCCGTATGGCACTGATTGGGCAGAAAAACTACAGAACGCCAAACTCGCATAAAAATCCACCACTTCAAACGCAATAGCTGAATTTCAGTGGGAGGTGGTTAATACAAAGTTCCTGCCACACCAGGAGGACTCGAAAGCCTCAGTAGTATTCCCGTGGTTGATATGCACCGCTTGGATTTCTCCAGCGGTTGGAAGGAAACAAGACTGAGTCTTGCGAATACAAGGAGCTATGAAGTGAGTAAAGGTCCAAAATCACATCAATGACATGCATTTTGGCCACAATCATGTCCTCCTCTGCTCGACAAATATCAAACTCCGTGGACAAGACTTTGCAAAGCTCAAACCTTGATGGTTGGGCTTGTTTGATATCAAGAAAATGGAAACCCCTGTCATTGGCTTACTTTGCATGGCAATCCATTTACCAGATAGCATGGCTATTCACCAAGCCTCCCACATTAGGAAGCTCAAACACAACCGAGACCCCAGGGAGAACTTTCTAGACCGAGAGGCCGCTCCTTCGCCTCCTATCCAAGTGGAAAGGGATATGGAGAACATGACTGAAGACAACATCGGACATCAATGCCGTGGAAAACTGACCATGTATCTGCTCAAGGGGCACGTGTACAACGCTATGCATAACAGCTATGAGACCTAAGAAAACCTTTGAGACGTCAAGCATGTGATCGATGGCTTCTACCATTGTCATCCATCTCTGTTTGGTAAAGCTCCAGGACGTCGCGGCTGAAAGGGGGGAAATGCTGCTTGCCAGATGTAACAGTAGATTTATATTTAGAAGCACCTATGTTTTCTCATTATCCTCCAAATCATCAGCAAATCCTCCAAATCCTCCAAATCCTCCTTTTCTATTTTGGTTTAGGTGTTAAACATTCTATACATACCCTTGGATCCTCCTATTGTTTTGTTTACAAAGGCAGTTAACCTGTCTTTGGGCAAGAACAATGACCTTTTTCTTTTTTGTATCTTTTCAGATATGGATGCTGTGCATAAACATGAGCATCAACTGCTTTAGGCTGGTAGAATCTTGAACCGTGTTGGGGCTGTTAGTGGAAAATAAAAAATTCTCATCTCCTTCTCTGTTAAAAACTGTTGATGGACAACTTATTTTAGCAACAACAGGCCTAGCTAAGTTGGGTGATCTGGTTAGAACCATCCCCAAGTCATTGGGCCCTTGATGGTTTTTGAGACAAATACTCTTTTAGATGCAGCCATCATAGTCAATTTCCTGTTGTAGTTTTACGAAGGTAATTAAACATGTGCCCCTAGTCAGAAACCAGGGGTTTGGGCTATGTCTTTGGCATAGACACATGCCAGGTCCCTACAGCAGGACTACCACAGGGCACAACAATAGCCAGGCCAGGAAGATTCTCTTTTATTGCATAGGTCATCTCAGACCCCCCACAAGTTGACTCGTAGCCCGGTAAACAGCAAAAAATGACGAAGAACTAGTGAAACAGCAGTAAACAAAACTAACGATAGAATTCAATGAAGTAAAAATAGATAAAAAATCAAAACATAACCTTTTTACTCAGATTTTCATTTCCTGTGTGTGGAGGGCTGTAAAACACTACCAATAAAGTTTTTCTTTGAGGTTAAAAAATCACTGATGAAAACAGAAAGGAGAGCATTTAAGCACAATGCAGTGATTATAACTTCATGAAAAAAGAAGAAGACCAATATCAATATTCAACCGGTGAAAATGCCGATTACCCCCTGTTTTGTTACCCTTCACCCTCATCCGCCCCTCCGTCGGAACAATAAGCGTCATCCGCCTCTCTGTCGGAACGATAAGCCCCATTCGCCCCTCCGTCGGATCGATAAGCCTGATCCGCCCCTCCGTCGGAGCGATAAGCCTGATCCGCCCCTCCGCCAGCACGATAAGCCTCATTCGCCCCTACCCATGAACAATTAGTCCCATATACCCCTCGAGCGGGTTTCGATGTACAACCGTTGAAAATGACGGGAAATAGGCCTAATGTACCCAAGGTTTGTGATGTGACGCAACACTATCAGTGGAACGGAAACTTACCCTAGACACCTGCTGCCGAACGTAAGTGCTTGCGTCTGCGTACAAGCTTGGCATGGTATTGTTTCGGCACCTGCACCTCCCTGCTTCGGTGTGCAGTCGGCCACACATGACGACTGATGCTATTCAAATACACTGCCCGTAGTCATGTCATTTGCGATGTCAAACCCGTACGTATGCTCTGCATATATAAGTGGTTTAATCGCAATCGACTACTACCTTCTCCCGTACTCAAGAGTACAATGAGCAAACCCTCTTGCGACATGTCCAATGTTCGAGATACGCGTCCTCTGCCAAAGTTGCAGCGCTGGGGTGGCCGTCCAAAACTAAAGGAGCACACCATGCCAGAACCGCGGTTCTGAAAGAGGAACCGGAACCGCCAGACGGTTCTCCGGGCCGGAACCGGAACCGCGGTTCTTGTCGGTGGAACCGCGTTACCAAAGAACCGCGGTTCTGTCTCCTGAGAAACTGCGGTTCTATTAAAAAAGAACTGCAAGCCCGGTACTTTGCAGTGTGCACTTTCCATGCCTGGTCCGGGCATGGAAAGTGCTTCCCACCATGTGTGGTACCAATTTTTTGGCACATTATCACTGTTGACATTTCTTTCTCATGTGACATCGCACATAGAGTGACATACTCATGTCACAAGCAGACAAACCATTCGTAGTGGCATTGCTAGTACCGTTGGTTTAGATCTCACCTGGCTATCCATTTCTGTTATTACACTTAACTTGGCTACACCCTTTGCTTAGTTGGCTACACACATATCTGAAGTTGAGAACTAAATGCAACATTTTATAGTGCACAATGGAATTTAACTTTGGACATGGAAAGTTTGGAGGAATGGACTGAATTATGTGAACAGCAATAGGAACAGGGATTGACCATGTGAGAAAACAAGTGTCATAGGGGCAGGGTCATGGTGACCCTGCCCCTCCCCCCCCCTACCCCACTGTTCCTGCTGCAGAGCGAATAAGTGAAGAAGTCAAATCAGCAGGTCGTGTCTTGGCACTCTAGGGTCCTACATGCTACATCCACTACACACTACATGCTATGTCATCTCTACTACATCCTCATCATCGAGGGAGAATGTCTTCATCCCATCCAGGCCCACGTCCCCTCCATCCTCAGCGTCTTCGTCATCGTCGTCGTCCTTGTCGTCCTCGTCATCTTCATCATCTTCACCTGCTGCCTCCTCATCGCTGCTGCTCCCATCCACCTGTCCTGCTGCACTTGGATTTGTCAGGTTCCGAGTTGCCCTGCGCCTTGCAGCCCGCCTCCTTGCCTTCTCCAGGTTCTCAATCCCCTGCAATTCCACTGCAACAGAGCCATCTGGTGCAACAGGAAAATCAGCAAGGACGGGATCATTGATCCACGTCTTCAATGTCAACACGTCTTGTACAGTCATGTTCGACAGCGAGTGCCTAAAGTCAGTGACCACACAGCCGCCTAAGCTGAACATGCGTTCACAAGGCGTGCTTGTAGCAGGCACGGCAAGAAGGTCCTGCACAATGAGGGAAAAAGTGGGGAACTTCCTGTCATTGTCCCTGAAGTAGTGTAGAACGTTGGTCCTGCGTCCGAGGCGGGGCTCCTCCTTCCACTCCTCCACTTCAAGCTCCAACGACTCAGGCTCCGTCTGTATAGGAGTTGGGCCTACTTCCTCGAACAGCTCGTCCATGGGGTCCTCCATGGACGCCTCCACCATGGATTTTTTGGCCCGGTTGGGCTGACACTTCTTGGCTGCTGCTGCTGGACCCGAGACGTCGGCAACAGCAGCAGACAATGACGACTGCCCCACTCCACCTGCGGGGGTCCTTGAGTCACCAATCTCCTCGTCTGCGTTAGCTGTTGATGCAGCAGCTGCAGCTGCTGCTGCTGCTGCTGCTGCTGCTGCTGCGGCTGCTGCTGCTGCCTCTTCCTCACAGCGCTGGACAACACGGGCGTAGTACGGCCTCAGCAGCTTGGTTATCTTCACCTCCAGGTCCACGGCAGACTTGATGCCGAGCAGCTTGTGGCAGCGTTCGAAGTAGCGAAAGCGGAAACGTGGGTCAACGGCAGTGGCCAACACGTGGTGCACTGTCAGCTTCCTGATGTACTTGTCCACCTGCATACAAAGACATAAAAACAGCTTAGCCACGTTTGGGAAACAACAGCAATGAGAAAGGGATGAGAAAACTAGCGGATCACCTTGGCATCCACAGCCTGGAACCCAGGCTTCAGTTCAAGGATGAGCTTTTCCGTGGAGTCAAGTGTCCTCGGCTTGTCCGCTTGCTTCTTTTCTGCATTTGCAGCTTTGACCTGCCACTGCTGCATCTTTGCCATGATGACGGTGAAGAATGGAATGACCAGAGACAGAGTAGGGTATTGCTGGCCCAAGATATCCTCCGTGAAGCCCTTGAAGGGCTTCAGGATGGTGGTCACGAGTCCAAGGAGCTCCCACCCGGCACCACTGGGCTTCAACTGCGGCGCCTTCTTCGTCAGCCATGCTTCTAGCACCGACTTGATGTGCACCACCCTGGCGCACATGTCCAGGGTACTGTTCCAGCGTGTAGGAGTGTCGGCATGTAGCTGGAGGTACTGCACACCCGCGGCTTCACATGCAGCCGAGAGGTTCTCCTCTGTCTTTGCGCTCCTGGTGACCCATGTGCAGATTTCCCGGGCCTGCCGCAAGTGTTCCTGCAAAGAAATCTTGTCAAGAAGATCCTGGACAGCAAGATTCATGCAGTGCCCCATGCAATGGATGTGTCCTGCTTTCGTGAAGTTTTCGTTCTGCACAGTGAGGTAGGAGTCCACCATGCTGTCATTCACAGTGTCGTTGTCCACTGTGAGGCAGTAAATCTTGCTCCATACCCCCCACTGCTTCAAGGACTCAGAAAAGAGCCCGTACACGTTCTCAGCTGTAGCACTGTCACTCACGTTTG
>SZWC01020589.1:9332-27853 GCA_023375785.1 Penium margaritaceum
ATCCACAGCACATAATCCTTCACATCCACAGCACATAATCCTTCACATCCACAGCACATAATCCTTCACATCCACAGCACATAATCCTTCACATCCACAGCACATAATCCTTCACATCCACAGCACATAATCCTTCACATCCGAATCTTCTCGGGTGCGAAGCAAACGCCCTTACAAACAGGCCCCTCCCCACCACGCCACAGGTGGACAGCAAGGTTTTTTATTTCTTAGATGTTTTGCAAAATGTCCACAGAATGAATAACCTTCCCACCACGCCACAGGTGGACGACAAGGTTCAATGAGAAGGCAACCAAGATATCTGTCGACGGTTGCAAATGTCAAACATGTTGAAAATGTGAATGGCGGAGATGCAGGTGACGGAGCGCATCCCAGAGAAGGAGACGGGAATTCTCGACGACTCGTGGCCCACATGGAACTGGAAGTCTGTGAAGGACCACTTTGAGAACGGCGCCTTCTTCGAAGAGTCTGGCAAACAGCCTCCGCTCGATCCTCCGTATGACTTCGACGCACGACCCGCTGCCGACGTGCCCCGCATCACTCGGTCTGCCGGCGTGCTCCTCTGCGACAAGGGCTTGCCGTGTGTTGCCCAGAAGGGTGGAGGCATCCTCAATGCATAAGATTGGGGGGAGGGGGGGCGGGTGGGAAAGGGGAGAGAGGGGGGAGGTGGTGGGGGAAAAAGGTGGGAGCAGCAGTTCCAGATGTGTCACGTTGTCCGTCGGCGTGCGCACTCTAAAGGAAGGGCTGGCCATGCGCTACTCAGAAGCACAGAAAATTTCTGGACAAGGGTGGGGGGGTGGGGGGGGGGGGAGGAGAGGGAGGTGAGAGCGGAAGCAGACTGAAGAGGATCAAGTAAGATACATGCGACGCTTTGTACAATTTCACCGCATACCCCGCATCCGAGGCGCATGGGCACCCGTCCGGTGGAGGCTGCTGCATCGCGCCCCCTCCTCCGGCGGCTGTCATAGCAATACGACCATCTTTCTCTTTGGTACTTAACTCTTCGGTGGACATTGACATTGCGCGGAAGAGACCATCTCGCTTTCTTCTTCGACATTACGCAGACTGGAATCCCTCCCTATGGCGAGGGTAATGCAGAGCGCTTGTCAGAACGGAGAGGACGAGGGATGTGCCCGGCAGGACAGGTGGGGACAAGGGAGGATGTGCCCGGCAGGACAGGTGGGGACGAGGGAGGATGTGCCCGGCAGGACAGGTGGGGACGAGGCAGCAGCTGAAGAGAGGAGGGGAGGTGTGCATGGGAGTGGGAAGAGGGAAAAGCAGCAGCCTCCATTCAACTCTCAGCAAGATTCGAACGTTAAGGCTGGTCGCGGACGCGCTTTGCATGACAACTACTGTTGCAAGTAGGAAGAGGAAGAGGTGATTTTTTTTTTTTTAAGTGGGATGAGTTGGGGAGGGGGAAAGGGAGGATTGGAAAATGGATAGGGAAGTAGACTGTGGACCAAAAGGGGGGGCGGGGGGCGTGGGGAGGGGGGGGGGGGGGGGAGGGAGGGGAGCGCCCTGAGAGGGGGGAGAGGGAGGGAAGAGTACTAAGTGGAGTGGAATGAAGAGTCCTGTAATTGCTATAGGTTTGGTATTTTTTTTTCTTAGACGTTTTGCAAAAACGTCTAAGCAAAAAGAGTACTAAGTGGAGTGTAATGAAGAGTCCTGTACTTGCTGTAGGTTTGGGCACGTGACGAAGGAGAGGAGAGGAGGATGCCATCTCTGGAAGAAAACTGGTGTGAGGGTTGTGTTACAGCATCAGTGCCCCCGTACAGCTTGCTTTGAGAAAGGGAAGGCCTAGGTCGTAAGACCTGGCGCTATTTCTTGGGAAGGCATGGCCCATGTAAGATGTGGTAAGGAATTGAGGAAAATGGCTTCCTTCTTGCGCTACGTCATTTGTAGGATTACATGACATAACTTGGCTTGGCGCCTCGATGCTTTTCAAGGAAAAGTGCAGAAAAAAGTAAAGAATCAGTGGGGTCATTGTTCGTGCATTGTACGGGCTCAGTAAGTGGATCCGAGTTCACCCAACTTTCAGTGAAAAACCGTGCCATGCACTAGCTTGTCGAGAGATATGAAGCACACTCTGTGTTTTTGCAGATTGCACTGAAATTGTGACTGGATTCCACTGTAGATGTACATTATTTTTTCTGGCTGTGGATGAAGATCACATTCTTTTCATGATAGCAGTGCTTAGACGACCGCCTTCTCAACACGATAGCTTTGCTCATAACACACAGCACAACCGGAGGCATTGCCACCTGCAGCGGCATTCCCAAAATCCACAAGTGCAGTCATAGAGCCAATAAATTAGCACCAAAAGCCTTGGAGTAGCAAATTTGTTAAGTACTAAGAGGAAAATTAGACCTTGGACGTTTTGCAAAACGTCTAAGGTCTAATTTTCCTGAGACGTTTTGCAAAACGTCAAAAGCCTTGGAGTAGCAAAGCCGTTAAGTAAGAAGAGGCGGTTGTGCTGGAGCCCCAAGGTGAAAACGAGGAGCTTCCACAGCCATGAGCGTGTAGCCCTGGGATCACAAGGGAGATCCCAACGACCACAAGCGTACCTTTGGCAGTTACTCACAAGGGTGCAAAGGAATGGAGCCGAGAGTGACCAAGCGCGTGCGGTGATCTCCACAGTGGACACGCCGTGGAAAACTTGTGGTCCTTGGCAAGCAGGCATTGCACACATGAGATTCAAAACAATGAGCCAAGGAGAGCGGAGTAAGAGCACACCGGTAAGCGCAAGCCTTGCTCGCTTATCACGCATGTCAAGGCCACGCCACCACCTGGGGGTCGAGCCTGACCTCTCGGCAAACACCGAGGATGGCTACTCACAAAGGCACAGAATGATTCCGGCCGGGTGGCCCCCTAATGATCAGCACCTGGAAGATAAAGGCAACTCTCCAAAACCCACATGCATGTTTGGGACAGATCAAGGCATCCTTAAGTATCCAAGGTCATGCCCCCACCACAAGCAAAAGAAAAGAATCAACAGAATGTCATACTAGTGTCATACGGCCATAGGCCACAAGATGCGATCGTGCAGCTGCTGACTTGGAGATGATTCTGCTGAATGCATTGTGACCATGTGTACATCCGCCAGTGTTACCACCGGGGTCTTTTGTATGGCGAATACAGCAACATCGATACATCGGTAGACATCAATGTAGCATCGATGTCGTTGTTTGGTCCAATCAGTCTCGAACTTGAGCGGAGGCATTTGCGCCACCGCACGGCCAGCAACTAGATTTTTTTTCGCCGTTGCATGTCAGCATCCACCGAGGTGCCGATGCACCTCAATGGGTGGTCCACGGTTTCCCTTTGCTGGAGCATGACAACTCATCAAAGTAAGGCCCTCATGTTTTGACTTACTTGCTTAGAAGCACTTGTCCCATAAAAAAAATGTATCCATGCAGGTTCGACTTCGTACGTCTTCTAGACGATGCCATCGGTTTGGGTGAATCTTTGTTTAAAACTTCAAAGGTACTTCTTCTATGATTCCAAGTCTGGTTTCTCAGGTCTTTAAAAAAATGATGTGCATGACCCCCATTTATGGACGTTAAAGAGAGGGGAACATGCTTTATGATCGTATACATCACCGACGTGGCACGAAAAAGTTGTACATAAGTGAAATGTTTTGGCCGAAGTATAATGTTTGGCCCTCATTCGTCCATCAGCGCCGCACTCCCTAAAATGCGGCAATGCCATGGTGGACGTTTTTAAAAATATCTTGCCTTATTTTACGACTTCTACTTTTCACCCTTTTTTTCTTTTCTGTGTTTCATATCGCTGAACCGTTATGGTTTGCATCCTATTTGTTTGTGGATATGGTAATCACATGTGCACTAAATTCATAGATACAACAAAATGCATCCGACTGGAGCACCGAATGGTGCTGTATCCATCGAACGTACCGAGTGGCCTCGGTACGATCGAACCCTGCAATCGGACAGTTAGCTGGAACCACGTCGTGAACGGTTGGCTGGTTGGCTTGATCACCCATCAAGCCGAACTGAGCCGAGCAGCGCTTGCGTCGTGCCCAAGGCAGGTAGACACAACCTCGTGAGCTGTTCCAAGTCGGGCTCGGTGCCTTAGGTGCCAGGCGGCTCTTCGCCAGCTCTGGTGCCTTAGGCACCAATCAACCAACTGTGGCCATTGCTAGCCGCCATGGCAATGACCGGGAGCAGCTCTGCAACACAGTCGACGGAGCTCCTCATCTTCAACCCCCCTAAGGGTCCAGACTGCAGGGATGATTTCTTAACCCTAGCACTTTCGCGCCATCTTAACATATGGCCGATCGCGACAAAAAAGGCTGGTTTTCCGTGCGGGTCATGCAGCTCCAAGCTCCCAGGCACTTGCAACCGTATCCGGGACCACTTTGGCAAAGACAAAGCCAACGTCGCAAAGTGCCCCAATTTGCCACCGTTGGCACGTTATGCCCTCGGCCTGGAGCATGCCCCTGTGCCAACTCGGAAATCGAGGCTGTTCCGCGCGTTGAAGTACAATGGCAAGGGGGAATCTTGGGCTATGTGGGACAAGCCAGTGTGGTGGGTGCGGCTATGGGGAGAGAGGGAGAGAGCAGCCGAGCATGAGAGGGCGAGCATCACCGTCGTCGACTCCGAGGAGGAAGTAGAACGTTAGACCGAGGCTGCTGCTACCCGCCTTGCTGCTGAGACTGCTGTTGGCATCCTCAGGTCCATGTCCATCGTTGACGTCAATCGAATGGCGGACATGCGGTAGAGCAGTATGCACAGGTTCACTGCGCAAGCGAACAACAAGAAATGTCAGCTCAACATCATCAAGCTAATGTGCATAGGCACGCTGCCTATCTCGTTCTGCAAGCAGAACATGCTCATGGAGGTAGTGCTCCACCAAGCACACAACTCCGGCCTTCCGCCTGCCTCATAGGGACAAGGTGGTGGAGGTACTGCTCCCGCGGCAGGAAAAGGAGCTAGAGGCCCTGGATGAGCCGCTGAAGCAACAGTGGAACATCTATGGGTGCAGTGTGCGCAATGCAAACCACATGGCGAGCATGATTGAGGCTGCCGTCGTGGACGTGGGTGAGGGAAACATTGTTGGCATCATCTGCAACAACACCAACGTCAACAAGAGGGTCTTTGAGGACCTTAAGGAGCAATACCCACGGATCTTCTTCCAAGGGTGTTGCGCCCGTAATGTGGATCTCGTCATGAAGGACATCGGCAAGACAGAGTGGGGTGCAACGGTGCTGTCAAGGGCGGAGAAGGTGGTGATGTTTTTCTGCAATAACGACATTTTGCGGTCCTGAATGAAGCAAGAGAGCGGCGACCGGGTGCTGCTGCCTAAGTGCAACACCCGCTTCACGACGGTGCACATTGTCGTCCAGCGTATGCTGGAAATGCGCCCCTTCTTGCTCAAGATGGTGAACAGCCGGGAGTGGAAGAAAATGGGGCAGCACCATGAGGCGAGGTTTCAGGCACGCAAGAAGGCAGTGCGTGCCTTGGTCCGCCAGCATGTCTTTTGGGTGCAGCTGCGAGAGTTGCGTGACCTGCTGATTCCCCTTGTCTAGGTGCTCCACATTGCGGACCAACCCGGCAAGGTGGTTGTAGAGATATACGAGGGTCTGCTGGACTGCATGGAGAAGCTGCGTGCACCTTCAGAGCCAAGAGGAAGCAAGCCCGCACGCATGGGCCAGGCCCATGTGCAGTATGCCATGGGCCGCCTTTCACAACGTTGGAAGTCCGATTTGGCGTGCCCTCTATACGCCGCGGCCGTAGTCTGCACCCATCGCACTATGGCAACAACCTCAGCGGTGATGCTGAGACAGCCACCGCCTGGTCGGCCGCGGTGGATGCCCTTGTGCCCAAGGCCGATCACGACGCAGTCCAGGCCCAGATTCGTGCCTTCCAGAACGGCCAGACTGCAGTGGACGTGGATCCACTGAAAACTCTCAAGGCAAATGCATGTGCCAAGGCCGCGGTTCTCAAGGAGAGCACAGGCTTGCTGCCTGCGTACGAGTGGCATGAGCTCTACCTCGGTGCCATGCCCGCATTGCACAAGCTTGCAATGAAGCAGTTGACGCAGCCATGTTCGTCGTCGGAGTGTGAGCTCATTTTCTGTGCACACGAACTCATTCACACTGCACGTTGCAACCTCTTACACGTCCGCACGCTTGAGCTGCTTGTGCATTGGAACGTGCACCTGCGCAAGCATTACAAAGGCCACAGCAAGTGCAGGTCCACAGATTTCAACTGGCTCCACGAAAAAGACGGCTCGGACAGTGATCATGATAGTGAGCTGACCGAGCTCACCAACCTGCCTGAGGATGAGGAGGCTGAGGATAGGGTGGGAGGAGGAGAAGACGGGGACAAGGGAGAGGATGAGGAGGAGGAGGAGGAGGAGGAGGAGGAGGAGGGAGATGGAGAGGGAAATGGGGTTGAGGAGGAGAGCGGCAGCCAGGGTGGTGCTGCAGCAGTACCAGATGGAGACGGGGCCAACTACGCACACCCGGTGCGCAGCCACGAAGATCTTGAGGAGTTCATGGAGCAGGCAGCAGGGCAGCCCGCTGCAACGACAGCAACCCTCACGTCTCGGACTGCAGCCCGTGCCGGTGCAGCTGCTGCAGAGAGGGCGGACCAGGCTGAGAATGCAAGTGCAGCAGCTGTCTCCTTGGTGACAGCAGCCCAGGGATCTGGGCCTGCTGCTGGTGCTGGTCCCAGCAACACAAGGCCAACCAGGAAGACAGCTTCTGCAGGTGCTGGTGGTGCTGGCGGTGCAAGTGGTACTGGCGGTGTTGGCGGTGCTGGAGGGAAGCAAAAGAAGCACAAAGGACCTGCATGACTGTGGCGATGTGTTCTGCAGGTTGTATGCATCTCCCACATCCCATGGGAAACATTTGCTATGACATTTGCTTTGCTTTGACATTTGGATGTTCACATGTTCCATGCTCCAGTTCTCAGTCCTATGAATGTTTTCTTTTCAGATTCTATGGCCGTGGAGCCATCATGTGTGCAACTGGAAAAAGTAAAGTGACATGACATGACATGACATGACATGACATGACATGACATGACATGACAGGACATGACATGACATGACATGACATGACATGAAATGACATGACATGATAGCTAGAACAAATACATAAGTCTGGAGGAATGTAGAATGCTGTTGTACTAAAGTGCTCAGAATTTTTCAACATGGGTGACTGAAATTTAGCTCATGTGCATGATGTATGCACTGTGAAGCTCCAGCCACATGCAAATCTTAAACAATGTGTGAAACTATTGTAGAGAAAATGTGTTCTCACAACCTGAGTTGTATCATTTCCAAAATGTATGGCCCCCTGGTCATGAGGCAACCCATTGATGTAGTATCAACATCGATGTTTCACAACATCGATACATCGATACATCAATATGGGCATCGATGTATCAATGTTAGAGGTACCCCTGACAACACTGATATCCACACATCCAGAATGATGCCAATGGTGATCTATTGATACACACTGTGATGCTCGACATTTATATTCTTGGCGCGTGAGTGGTATATTCCATCGTTTCCAGCAATGGAATTTGTACTTTGGTTGTCAAAGCAAAGGGTGATGTAGTGTATGGGGACGCACAATTCTTGTAGTAGGTAACACAGCCAAACAGCTTCATGCGTACCTGAGGTGAGTGAATTATACGCTTCACTCAAACTCCTTGCAACCCACCCCTGCTTGCCGCTCTCCCAAGAGACAACCGTTCCCCAAAGACAAAACCTATCCGGCTTCATGTATCTAAATCATGTGCCCAGTCACTATTGGTGAAACTATTCACAATGACTGAGGGTTGTGCTTTGAGTTACAGCCTTATATGTGCTGTAGAGAGCGTGTATCATACAACACACAAAGCGGCCTCAAGATGATGTTCCCTTGGACACTGAGAGAGCTAGGAGAGAAATTTAACAGCAAATACTATGTTTCTCTGAGTGGTGGTGGCCAGGAACATCAGTGAGCTGATGACACACAAGTTCTGGGGGAGATTTTTGCATCCCTATTTATTGTAGTTCGATTTATGTACACATACATACACAGCCTGGGGAACATACTGTATCCGACATGAACGATGACACTCAAGCTCCATGTCCGAGAAGACTCGGGCAAGACCAAGGTCCTTCATCTTGAAAGCCGACTGCACAAGACCCTTAACGGACTCGACGGCTACAGGGCTCGAGGATGCAATGAGAAGATCATCAATATAGACGCGGATGGCAAAAAGAGGGGCTGAAGGTACACTGAGAAACAAGGGGCCAACTGTGCTTACAAAAAATCCACTCTTTTTAAAGGTGGAGGTGATTTCCTGGTTCTAGCATCATGGTGATTGCTCCAGCCCCTAGAGGGCCTTACGCAGGCACCACACCTTTTTGTTGCCATCAGTGAACTCAGGTTGTTGGGTCATGTATATGTCTTCGTCAAGCCTACGGTGAAGGAAGGCGTTGTTGATATTCTCGATTGTGCTAGGGCACAGGCTTGAGGAGGACCTGAGCGGTTGTGAAACGCCCCACAGGGGAAAAGGTAAGGCAGTGCACAAGTCCTTGGATTTGTGAAAAGTTTTCAAGAATACATAATCTGGATCCGGATTCACGAATCCAGATCCAGGCCCTGGTCTTCTTTGGGGATTCATGAATCCACCAACAAACCCTCCTCCATCGATGGAGGGGGGGGGGGGGATCAGGTGATTCTCCGTTCACATCTTACTTGTGACCAGCGACAATGAGTGATGTGAGGTTTGAGTTCTTGAAAGGACGATGCGCCGTTGGCTTTTGGCAGCAAAGACTAGTGCAACATGTTGCATTTGCTAGTCCATGCAACAACCGTCAGTGATTGGCAGCGAAGACTAGTGCATCAAGGATCAAGAATAAGTCACCACTACAACCACCAAATCAAATGGCACCAACACCCTGAACAGGGAGAAGCTGACCGGAGCTAGTGTGGATGAAGTACAAGAAGCCAAAAGGATCAAGGGAAACAAAGGGGCAGGTGGTGTAACAGCACTGCAACATGCACAATATGCTTGCGGATTGCTTGACCAAAGCACAACCTGCTCTTCGGACAAGTAACGAGGGAGACATGAGCTTCCAAAACTGGGGTTTGTGCCGCGGCTCGAGGAGTTAGCCGCAATTCGACTATCGGTAGAAAATCCACTAGATTGAGTGACAAAAGTACATCTGGCGAATTATCCTCGGAGGACTGCCGAGTCGTCCGGTGGATAAGATCCACCAGAGTCAGTAGTACAAGTTGTTACTAAGGAACTCATGCAAAATTCTGATTGCAAGTCCGCTGACAGGTTTCAAACCCTGTCAAACCCCATCATCAAACTCAACACAAAAGTAACCAAGGCGTGTCAAAACAGTGCAGGGGACCCCACCATCACGTGCAAAGGGATCTGCGCCTCCAGATAGGCATTTTTTTATGTGAAAGAAGGCGTCATGGCATATGAGCACCATGGAGACATTAGGCGTTTCTGTGATGGGTAAGACTTGCGCTTTGGCAAGCGTAACTTGGGCGTAACTTGCCACATCGCACGCAGTTTGGTGTATTGGAAAGCTCATGACTAGCCCTATAACTTGTTAGATCATATCCATATTAAAAAACTAATGCAAAAATTGTGCTATTCCCTTTGCAAAAGGGACTGTCTCTAAAATCATGCTCACATAGCCTGAGGCGACCAGAAAGCTCACGCGTAGCCTCAGATTTTTCCAAAAGGAAGAAGTTAACCACAAGAGAAGGTCAGGCACGCCAGGAAAAAACATTTCCTAACAACACCTACCTGCTTGCCTGGTCTGCACACCATCCCTTGGCCAGGTGGACATGGCTCGTTCGAGGGGGGGAGGACCCTCACTGCAGCGGCAGCCGTAGCCACGTTTTTTCACTCCGGAAGGGCCCACTTCCAGCAACCCCAGAGGACGACAGACAATGCAATGCCCTCATCCGGTTATGGCGAGTACTCGTAATGGCCATCCTCCCGCCATGACCACCCCCTTTGTTCACGAAGACACGGAAGATGTTCCATAGACATTACCACCACCCAACGTTCAGGAAGATGACACAATGGAGGAAGGCACTGTGGACAACCTTGGGACCGCCTCGAAAACCATTTCACATGCTGAAGCAGCTGGGCCATCCTCACTTGCAGTACCTGCGGCCGCCAGCGCCACAGGACATCCAAACCCTTTTCAGGCATGGGATGATGTCATGATGACCCAAGAAGACAGCTCCACGTGATGAACATCTCTTGGTTTTCCTCGGTCACGGGGAAGCAATAGAGGAATGGGAGGAGAAGGAGAAATCCATAGTGCGACACCACAGCCGGATGGTCATGGGGGATGAAGAAGGACGGCTGTTCCGCAAGGCCACCGAGTGGTTCCCCACTTGGCTAGTCCAGGAGTTGGAGGAGCGTGAGAGTCTCTTGTGGCAGGTGCACAAGTTGGCTGGAAATTTTTGGACGGATCAAAACCAAGTCGCTATTGGAAGGACAATACTGGTTGTGGGGCATGGGGGAACAGATTTGACAGACTCTCAAGGGTTGTGTCACTTGCGCGGCTTAGGCTGTGAAGTGGGAGGCACCGGTTCCCATTCGCCTCAATCCCGCCTCGGGACCTGGGGAAGGATGGGTGATGGACTTCGTTGGGCCATTGGGAGTCAGAAACCGGGGAAGCCTCTACGTGGTGACCGCCTTCCCCAAGTATGGGGAAGCTCGAGCGTTGCCTACAAATGACAGTGATGTGTCGGCAGAGTTCTGCCTTGAGCAGATTATCACACCTCACGGGTGCTGCAAGGTACTCATGCGGACAGCCATATGCAGCTCCGTGGAGCCCTCGATAAGCTTACCACCCAATGCAAGATTGAGCAGATGTGGTCACCTCCGTACAACCATCAGTTGGCAGGCTTGGTTAAACACTTCAACCAGGCTTTGAAGAGATCCCTGATCAAGATTTCTGGAAAAAATCCGAAGGGATGGAACACATTCCTCCCATGGATCTTGGCGGCAGTACTCACGGCTCCACAGGGATACTCGCCACACTTCCTACAGTACGGGAAAGAACTTCGTCACTTTAACGATGAAGTGCTCCCGATGTGGTTTCTAGTTGAAGAGGGGAGCAAGGAGGAAGTTTCGACATTCATCTCGGAATGCGTGCTTCAATGGGGTATGGCGTATCTGGACCCACGCACTAACTCACTAGGCACTACGGATCGTGCAGTTGCGGTCTACATGTGGCACGAACTTTGAGGGAGAGAAACATTTGTCTATCTGTTGGGTGACCTGTTTTGGCTCAAGGCGCAAGGAGCACGTGGGGAACGCAGTCGTGCACGTGGTGTGGCACGTGGTGGGAGTAGACCCAGCCAAAGGTGACGTCCTACTCAAGAGAGGTGTCGGGGACTAATTCCCGGAATCGATGGATCGCATAAAGATGTAACAGAGGAAGGATGGTGCTGGAGAAGAATTGAGTGGTGGGGATGAAGAAATGGATGCGGACGAGGCACAGGGTACCGAGAGTACATCTTCTGAGGAGAATGTTCCACTGGCCAAGAAACAGAAGGGTGGTTGACTGGAGGACCAGTCACGAATTTGGAGGGAGGTGACAGTGTTACCACAAAACATGTTCAAACCTCGACAAAATCGGTTCAGCGGAAATTTCGGCGAGGAAGATCGGAGTGGGCTCGCTCGCGAAGCTGCGGAAAGCGACCAGTGGCATGGTTGGAAAAAGGGGGTTTGGCCAGATGTCAGGTAACGTGGACATCGTTCAACATGTTACAGCAAGCGGAACATAGGTGTTACACTGAGCAGAATGCAAGTGGTTCACAGGTATGAGGTGCAGGAAAAAAGATTACTAAATGATTTGGGATACTTGGATAATTTGTATTAAGCAGTGAGCGTAATTTGATGACAAGTTTCAAGTAAGTCGAACACATATATCCAATGCCGAGAATGAGAATGAGGCATATGTTGGATCCTCGGTGCTCAAGCCGAGCAACGCGTGTGAGGTCATGCCATAAGTGGCTGCTTCGAGAAGCTCCGCCGAGAAGTTGTGGGGCTTTGAGAATATCGAGGCAAGTTTTTGCAAAGATCCAGCGCTATGGAGAAGTCAAACATGGTGTGGGGTCTAACACCACACCACATTCTTGCCATTAACTCAGTCATTGTCCACTTTCAGCTGTAGTACTGGCGCTAAGTCTTGAGTGCAAGTTTTCCCTTTCACAGCTGAGCAGCCAACGTTGCTTAGACACTACGTCTGGACAAGGCAGGCCACACACTTCAGTCCAAGGTTCTGCGTGAGGCCACAGAAAATGGTCCTATTCAGACTAGCGCACCATCGGGTCATGGGGGAGTTGTGATGTCAGCCGTTCCTCTTTATGTGTACAAATTATTGGTTTGTGTGGCTTCTACCCGACACGATCGACGACCATGGTGATTACCCTTATACCCCGCAGTGGCGGTGTGGAGCAGCAGTACTTGACAGCACGGTGATATTATCCCTAATGCGGATGCAGCTCGCGCCGGAGCACCGACGAGTACTGGTTCCATCCACCAGCAGCAACTAGACAGCTGCCATGACATCGTGGGTGCTTGCCAGGGTGCTTTGTGGTTTTTCTGCAGACGCTAGAGTTTTCTCGGTGGACTGGCTCTTGAGCCCGATTTTCATGTTTTGCATTGTCTGTCTACTGATCGATGCCGGACTTGTGCGTGTGACTAGTCGTAGCGTCCGGCTCAACATTCTGCATCTCTAGGTTTAGACGGTGTTGCGTTTGGATACGTGTGCTTGGAGTTACGGCCAAAACAGTGGTTTTGGGCCAGTTTTAATGAAAAACTAACACTGTTGTGTGCGTCACCCGCCGTGCGCCACGGCAGCTATTTATGCTGTGTGCTTGTGAGTTGTTATCTCTCTCTGCAATTGTATTCAGTTTGAGCTTCATGACACTATGTACATGTCTCTACCCAGACCCTTGCAATTTTGTGCATGACTTGTGACTGTCATCACACACTGACTCAGTGCTGACGCTTAGTTAAGTGGCAAGCGGTTAGGAAGGTTCAAGGAAGTTTTATATGGTATCAGAGCAAACAAGCCACAGCTCGTTGTGCTGTGCAGCAGAGACGCATCAGCAGCAACAGTGAGTGGCAAAAGGCGGCAGCCATCCATAGCACTATAGCAGACCCTGGAGGGACCCACCACGACTACGTTGCAGTGGATCGGTGGAGGCAAAGGAGACAATGGCAGTAGCTGCAAGCAAAAATAGCCCTAGCAGTAGCAGCAGCAACAGCACGAAGCACCTGCAGCAGACGCGGCTACTGGCGACAGCCACGCCAAGCAGTAGCGGCAGCACCGGGTGGCAGAAGTAGCTGTGTCTGGCTACCGGCCTATACACAAAAAAAAAGGACTAGTAGCTCGCAATAGCAGCTTGCGGCGGCGGCTGCGAGCAGTGGTAACGCTCAGCGGCCGCAGCAGCTTGCAATAGCAATGACAGCAGCTTGGAGCATCGGCGGCATCAGCAGCCGCTAGCAACAGCTAGCAGCCACTAGTAGTAGCTAGCAGGAGCAGCTAGAAGTAGCAGCACCAGTAGGTGCCAGCTGCAGTAGGCAGTAGTAGCAAACAGCAGCAGCAATAGCGAGCGGTAGTAGCAACAGGCGGCAGCAAGCATTAATGAGTAGCGAGCAGCAAGCAGCAGCAGCAGGCGGCAGCGAGCAGTAGTAGTAGTAGTGAGCAGGAGCAGAGCAGCAGTAGCACGCGCAGCTGCAGCGCACAATAGTCATGAAGCGCTGCTGCTCAGCATAGCAGCCCGTAGCTACTGCAGCAGGTGCGCAAGCAGCTGCGCAGCTGCTCCTGCAGGTACACGCGCAAGCACAGTAGGCGCGGAAGTAGCAGGAGAAGGCGCAGCAGCCGCGGGAGCAGCAACAGCTGACCCCGTTGTCGTTGCAGCAGTAGGAAGCTGCACGGTAGCTTCCTATTGCGACGGGCTCGTTTCGAAGGGTTGGGGGGTCCGTCGAGGAGCTCGTCCATGGGTGAGCTTGCCAATCGGCGAGCTCACTGAGCGAGCTCGCTCGAGGCGAGGCTCAAGCCTGCACACAAAAAAAGGGGGGAGAGGATAGGGGGTTCCTTGAGTGGGGCATTCAAGTAAGACCCCAAGAAGGGGTACCCCACTTTCATCGAGCGTTCGGTGAACCAAAAAAAAGGGGGTGAAGCTTTTTTTTTTCATTTTACCTTTTAGTGTGGCTTGAGGCCACCACCATCGGATGATGACAAGAACCATTGTAGCAGCAGCCGCCGTGCGAGTCACAACAGTAGTAACAGCAGAAAAGGTGGTTTGAGGCCACAGTCGTGGGCCGACAATGGCACCCGGTGCAGCATTAGCGGTACCGAAGGTGACTTAAGGGCATATTGCAATAGTTGCGCCATCGCCACCGTGTGGCGGTAGTGTAATATTGTAGCAACACACTACGGCTGAGGTCGTGGCCGTGATTGACGACATTGCAGCTCATCTGAGAGACGTTACTGCATTCTTATCCCTCTATGTGGTGCTTTACACCACCGAAATCGAGTGTGCAAGACTATCACCCATGCTAAGCTCTCGACATGAGCTACGTAGTGTGGCCGTGGACGTTGCCAGTGCCATGGTCTGCGCCTCAGCCTCAGTCGTGGCAGCCGCCATAGACACAGTGGTCGATGCAGCCGTGGCACGTGTCCCACTTGTCTTCAGGGTTTTCGTGCTATTGCTCTCGAGATAGACAGCATGGCTTGCGCCAGTGCCGACAGCGCCCTCCTGGGTGGCATCCCCCTTGGGTACGATCCTCCCCACCTTCTCCTTCGGTGGATACGTCACTGGGTGACACCACTGTGCTTCTGCATAGAGATATGGCCGCCCTACACATGGAGGTCCGGAACCTCAAGCACATGGTCCAGCACCTCCTTGACCACGTGACTTTCGAGTGAGCTACCACCCGGCCGCTGATGTCAGTTTCCACTTCACCTCCATCCTCCTCCCGATCCTGCATCCATTCCTCAGACGATGCTAGTATGCCAGATCTCTCGTCTACATCCGTCGCCCTCCAATCTGTCTTGGAGGCTGTCGGCATCATACCGACGGACGGACCATCAGTCCCTGGCCGTACCGCTCGTGCTTGCACTCGTGTGCGGCGACGAGCTGCTCGTCTTGCACGTTGCACGCAGGCACCACCACCAGATGCAGCTGTGGGAAGAGTCACAGGTGACGGGACCGCCTCCTCCCCTGTCCTCGGCTTGGTCTGCCGAGCCCCCATGGCTTTTGCCGACGTGTCAGTCGTGGGGAGGGATGGTTTTTCCGGTGACGGCCGCAGTCAAGCTCGACATTGGTGAGGCGACTGCTGTGGAGCGTAGGATGGTTGAGGCGAATGACGCTAAACAATAGACTCAGTTAGCGGAGAGTTTGGCGAGGGGAGACGTCCACCCTGATGAAGACTCTTCGTCAGAAGAGGATTGGTCCGATGCTGAGGCAGATTCAAGGATGGAGATGGTGATCGTTGATGCCTTGGCAGATGACATGACAACGGCCGATGCTGGAGCTACACCTGACGTGCACGCCCCCGCATTAGCTGGTGTGGAAACAGCTGTCATGGTGCCATGAACAACAGCAGGAGGAGCAGGTGATACGGATGCTGATGCTCAGCCCACAGCAGACGCCCAGGTGGTTCAGGCAGATAGTGCTTAGCAGTAGGAGCAGGCGATGGACCGCCAGGATGAGGCAGAATTCCTCCATGAGGACCAGTCGTCTGTTGTGGAGTGGTCAGACGCAGGGTCGGAGGCAGAATTAGAGGCCCAGTACGTTGCCGTATTTGCAGTAGCCGTGGCACGAGCACGAGATGGCCCCTTGGTGACAGCAGACGTCGGCGTGTGTGACATGGAGGATGTAGAGCGAGCTGTGGACCTCTGGCTCATCGTTGCACTGACCGGTGTCGCTGACACCATAGCGGTTCCAGCCGAGGACATAGCTACTCTCCTCCGAGCTACAGTCCGTGTACCCGAGCGCCTACTGTCTGCGGTCGACGAGCAGGAGGTAGTGGTGGCTCAAGCGGAGGCGCACGTGGAGACTCATGGTCGAGCTCTGGGAGGCCAGCAGCCGCAGTTACACCATGGATGTTCCAGCACGACGGGCTTTTGAGGAGTGTGTAGAGGATGTACATAGGCATCTTCGGGCAGCTGAGTGGTCTCTACAGGATGCATGACTGGGACAGGAAAACCTCCAGCAGCAGGTGGATGATGGGTTGCGCACCAGGGGTCGTGAGGAGCACCATGGCATTGAACACACCTTCAATGACCGCAACGACGTCGCGGATGCAGATGTACCTACACATGCCGACGTCCTGCCAGCAGCTGACCGCCGAGCGTCAAGTGTGTCACGAGCAGCAGGTGCCTTCGCAGCAGCCGTTCCTACATCCCCGGATGATATACGTGGTGACTCATTGTCTTGCACCCACACTTTTCGAGTAGCTCGTGGCCAGGCGACACTAGAGTCCACGACTGACATAGAGGACATTGACTTGTGCGATGAGCAGGCGCAGCTCCAATCCTTCCAACGGGATGAGACCGCGAGGCTACACGAGGCTGTGGCTTGTGCCGACGCGCACACGATCCAGGTCCACCGTCAGGTTCATTCCGCAACTGACCGCCTACATGCCGCAGATGTAGCCACCTGATCAGTTGTCGCGTCACAACTCATCGAGCTCCACACGTGCCTTGACCCTCCGGTGGTCGCGAGGCGATGTGCAGCTCAACACTTGGAGGCCATACAGGAGGTGATTGTTTTGGAGGAGGCCCTTAGCGCTACACCAGTCACATCAGCAGATGACAAAAGCAGTGACGACTATGACAGAGACGATGTCGAAAGCAACGACAGCGCTCCGGGATGAGGCTCTCTGCGAGCACATCCCACCAGCATCGTCATCACCCTTACTATTGCTATGCAAGGGTATGTGGCCATAGAGGAGCCGTTCTTCTTCCTCAATGTTTGTGGTTGGAGCAGCTGTCAGCTTTGCTCGTGCTGTCAGCCTCTGCAGTCCAAAGGGAGCATTGGTGTGTGGGCTTTGGCCTGATACCCTTTTGAGGACAGCGAGGTTGGGGTGTGGCACGATGCTATGGTCGAGGTTATGCTCGTCGAGACCCGCGCACCTAGTGAGTTCAACCGGTATGACGTGGAGACCCATTGCCTGCATGTGTTATGTATGATCCATGCATGGTTTGGTCGACACCCGGACACCCGGAGATGTTTTCCGGGGTCACGAGGAGACTGGTTTCTTTGTATCTCTTGCATGATGTTGGACACGTGGGTGTGTGATTGAATTCTTGCACGGTCGAGACCCGGGTATTTGGTGAGATATACCACTGTCACGAGGAGACCTTGTACTGTGGGTGTTTACGACAGACAGTAAGTGTGGTTCCTCACTCGTCGTTGTGGTGACGGATGTGTCAGTCAGGGGGAGTGTTGGTTTGTGCGGTTTCCACCCGTCACGAGCGACGACCATGGTGATTTCCCGTATACCCCGCACTGGTGGTGTGGAGCAGCGATATTGGAGAGCACGACGATATGATCCTTGATGCGGACGCAGCTTGCGCCAAAGCACTGACAAGTGCTGGCTCCATCCACCAACAGCTGCTAGACAGCTGCCACGACATCCAGGGTGCTTGCCGGGGTGCTTTGGGGTTTTTCTGCAGGCGTTAGAGTTTTCTCGGTGGACTGGCTCTCGAGCCTGATTTGCATGTTTTGCATTGTCTGTCCACTAATCGATGCCGGACAGGGCTGATGCCGGTATTACCGGTACCGCGGTATACCGTGTTTTTGTAACGCGGTATTGTAGTACCGCGGTACGGTATTTTTTTTCGCGGTACCGGTACGGTATCGGTACTGACCTGGCAGGGTACCCCTCTTCTGTACCACGGTATCATACCGCGGTACAGTAACGCGGTAATGAGAACGTGAAAGGATTTTTTTTTTACAAGTAACGGTAATGCGCAACAACTAAGTCAATGTGGTACTAAGGATGAGTGTGCATTCGGACGCTCACAATAGACAGGAAATCAACGTGAAAATCTACATGCGAAGCGAGCCGCGACGTACGACTTCGCCCTCGACATTCGAAATTTCAAAATATGACACTAAGAATATACGAGGGCTTTTGGACAAACAGGTCCAAAATTCCAAGGCTGAAATTTGTAGTCGAATTTAATTGTCCTGTTATTGAGCTCAAAAAACAAGAGAATATAAGAGACTACGGTATTCAACTAGAGTATCTCTTCATAAATTTGCCATCCTCCCCTTCCTCATTTCTTGTCCCCTAACTTCTACTCCACCTAAACATCTCCATCTCACAAGTGAATATCATGTAAAGGTGTATCCTTTCTTTGTGAGTATATAAAATTGAGTTCCAAGTTCATGACATCTATTACTTATCTCATTTTTTAAGCCTAGAATTCATTTTTGGTGTTAGAAAAATATTAGGGCATTCAGTACC
>SZWC01020591.1:37243-47456 GCA_023375785.1 Penium margaritaceum
GCCCAGTGACGTTATGGATGTGCGTACTCGTTTGTACACCGAGCGTACGTACACATGGGGAACTGTTGCGAGGATGTACCGATGGGACGAAGTTGGCGCATGGGGCGGCAAACCTACCACAACCAGCAGGCCACATCTCACTCCCATGCAAGTGAAGGAGGCATGGGCTACGATGAAGGCTCGCTGGGACACGCTCGTTGCAACGGAGGTCCAACCTAGTTGTATCAACAGCCCATGCGAACCAGAGACCATGTGCTGGATTTTAAGTGTTCGCATGCCAATTCCGTGTCCACCAAACACCCCTGGGCAGTGGATGCCTTGGGCTTGATACCCTCTGTGGCTGCTTTGCTTATGTTATCATCTCTTCCTCATCAACGTAACCAATGTTGTCTTCTCCCCATGTGCCACAGAGAATGTATTCAGTGTTTACCACTACCATGAAATGTCTACATTGTATGCTTCTTCAGTGAAACCTACAAATAAGTGGACATGTAGTACATGTTACATTCATTTCTTCAAGTATGTGACCACTTATTTCGTCTCCTTGGGGTTGGGAGTGGTCATGCTGAACATTTATGCATGACAAGATTGTCCGGGTGTCCACAAATGTTTTAGGGTTTAGGTATGCATTGTACACAAAGTGGTCATGGTGTACATGTTTGTAAGCTTTCATACACTGTGTGACTACTTTCA
This sequence comes from Penium margaritaceum, assembly GCA_023375785.1. Taxonomy (NCBI): domain Eukaryota; kingdom Viridiplantae; phylum Streptophyta; class Zygnematophyceae; order Desmidiales; family Peniaceae; genus Penium; species Penium margaritaceum. The sequence continues at coordinate 37,937 of SZWC01020591.1, forward strand.
ATGAGTATCTGTGCTCTCAGCTTTGGCTCATGAAACGTAGGTGTTGTAGGTAGCCTCTATACTCTCCATGACTGTCTAACTGGTACTCATGTACAGTATTAGTACACTCCTGAAGACTACCTACTTGGTAAAATGGGGGATTGAAAACATTGTGCACGTGGCTTAATTAGAAATAAGTGTCTGTACTATTAATGACCAAGGTTAATACGCAAGTAATTAGTGAGCGGGTGTAGCAAAAACAAAAGACAGAGTGGAGGAGTGAACTGAGCTTGATAACATCTTCCACAGCATCAAGCCCAGTAGAACAGAGGCGCTAGGTCACATGTACTAATCCACAACTGAACGTACAAAGGTAAGCTGTGCACAAAGCAGATGACCTCACAAGCATGGCACTCTCCACCTTCACTCAACTCTAGGCACACATCATAGAAGACTTCCCCAAATGGGGACGCACACATGCCCGTACATGGGTTGGCCACTTGATGTCTGGCCTCCTCCACCTCTCTCTTCAGTTTTGCTTTCGCGAAAGGGGGCCAGCGTCGTCTTACAGTCATGCGTCAGCTTCCGCCGGTCTGCTTACAGCTTCTGCACCCACACGTACAACTGCACAAAGCAGTAAAAGGGGTAGAGATGGCGGAGGTCCATGATATGTGCGTTTTGGAACTCCGCTGCATTGCTGGTTGTGTGATCTCCATGTGGCACGGGGATGTAGACACGGCTCCACGTGGCGAGGGGAATGCCCTGTTCTGCACCTCCGCCGAAAAGGTACTGCATGCCTTGCACAGATGCCTTCTCCAACTCGTCATGTGTGCACTTGAAATCCCTTGCCGTGAACGCATGCGCGAGGGTCCAGAAGATGTCAGTGGCCACACGGCCCGCCTTGGACTTGACGTTCTCGCGGATGTGCTGCGCACAGTATGTGTGCGTAACACCTTGCAATTCTCGGGCCAGAGCAGCCAGCAGCCCAGCGTTGCGGTCGGAGATGACGGCTGTCCCTCGCTCGCGGGCCGTGGGGAACGCTTGCGACAATTGCTGCACGAACCAAGTCTAGTTAGCCCTGTCCTCCTGTCCGCACAGCGCCCACGCCATTGGCACAGAGTGGTTGTNTCGTCATGTGTGCACTTGAAATCCCTTGCCGTGAACGCATGCGCGAGGGTCCAGAAGATGTCAGTGGCCACACGGCCCGCCTTGGACTTGACGTTCTCGCGGATGTGCTGCGCACAGTATGTGTGCGTAACACCTTGCAATTCTCGGGCCAGAGCAGCCAGCAGCCCAGCGTTGCGGTCGGAGATGACGGCTGTCCCTCGCTCGCGGGCCGTGGGGAACGCTTGCGACAATTGCTGCACGAACCAAGTCTAGTTAGCCCTGTCCTCCTGTCCGCACAGCGCCCACGCCATTGGCACAGAGTGGTTGTTTGCATCCCAGAATTGAGCAATGAGAAGAACCTGCTTGAAACTATTTTTTAGGTGCGTCACGTCCATGGTAATGATGCGCCGCACGTGGTTCCACCCTTCTGGACAAGCACCTGGTGCCACGAAGGCTCGAGGAACTTCTTCTTGTCTTGCTCTGCATATGCGAACGTCTGTGGGTCCACTCGTTTTAGCTACACGACGTACATGCCATGGGGAGGGTCGTTGAACACACAAATTTAAAACACATACACTGACATGTGTGCATGACCCGGTGAGACAGTTCTCACCGCGCTGTACAGCACAGACGCAACAGAGCAGCAGCAGTGAGAGTCACCGCTGCAGCAGATGCACAGGGACCTATCGACGACGACAGCGGATCGCCGTCGACGTCACTCACCATCATCACGTGAGATTGCATCAGCAGCAACAGCTAGCGGCAGCAGGAGACAGCTGCAGTAGACTGTAGTCGCCAGCAGCTGCCGACATTAGCACTGAGCAGCAGCAGCAACAGGGCGGCAGCAGCGGTGGCAGCAGCACGCGGTCGCAACAGCAGCACAAAGCGACAGTAGCACAGCAGCAGCGCCAGCAGCAGCGGCGGCACGAGCACAGCATCAGCAGAGCAGCAATGGCAGCAGCAGCGGCGGCATCAGCAGCGCAACAGCAGCAGTGGCAGCAGCGCGTGGCGACGACAACAGCGTGCAGCAGCCGCAGCGCGCAACAGCAACCGCAGCGCGCAACAGCAGCCGCAGCGCGCAGCAGCAGCAGCAGCGTACAACTGCTGCCACGACGCGCACGCAGCCGCCAGGCGGCTGCCCCACACGTAGCCGCGCAGCAGCTGATGCAGCTGACGCCGCAGCAGAAATAGCAGCAGCAGTTGAGCGGAAGCTGCGCAGCGGCTTCCGCTCAGCTTCCGCTCAGCTTCCGCGCGGCTACTACGGAGCGGTCGCCTGCTCGTGTAGTAACCGCGAAGGTTGACCCAAAAAAAGGGGAGGCAAAGGTGAGCTGACGTCAGCATTTTTCCTTGTTGATGTCATCATGTCATGCTGACGTCAGCAGTTTCCTGCTGACATCAGCACTTGCCTTAGTGAAGTTTTTGGGCGGAGGGTCAAAAGTTGCCAGCATTTCAAATCCTCGAGAAACGGTCATGTTTTTGTGATTAGACCACGTTGACGTCTCGGCCCATAATGAGCGGCGCCATGGCTCCGTCTAGCGAAAAGGGAAAAGGGGTAACAGATCCCTCTTCTTCCTCCTCAGGAGTCATGAGCCCACGTTCGCAGGCTATTGAGGATCTGCGGAGCCAGCAGGATGAGATACGTCGCCTACAGCGGGAGCAGAGTGACGTCATCCGCACACTCACTAAGCTTCTTCGAGGACATTCCACGACTCCAGGACAGACTTCTGAGGGAGTGGCCGGGGTCGCACACTCTACACAGCAGTCAGCTCAAGCACCAAAGACAGGAGGTGGAGCCGACCCGCCACCTCTTGATCCTTCGGACGAGGATCCAGACATGCTAGGCATGGAGGACGACTACCCCAAGCGCGCGATTCGTGTGCTCCAAGAGCGTCTCTGCCAGCTTCAGACGAGCTCTCAGGCCCCACACACATCCCGTTTTCCTGAGCTTCGATCGTCGCCTGACCTCCACCCGAACGACTTCCCTCTTCCCGGCATCTTTCCCATCCCTCGTCCTTCCCAACCTATGGTTGCTCTCCCTATGGAGCAGCAACCCAAGGGCTTCGAGACGCCGCCCCCACTGTATGTCAGCGAGGACGGCTTTGACTGCTGGGAGATCCTCTTTCAGGTCAGGATCACTTCAGAGGGCGTGTGGCCCTACTACCACAGTCCGTATCAGACTACGGACCGAGCTCAGGTGCTGACAGCGGCTAGAGCGATGCGGGGACTTCTCTATGCCATGCCGCGCGAGAGAGTCGTCAACTTCCGCTCGTTCCTTGGCGAGGTGGGCACAGGCACCGGCGCTGATCCATGCGGAGTTTGGGATCTAGCATTTTCCCTGCTTGCTGCAGAGACGCACGCCACCTGTGCTGCACACATCCGTGCCTTTCACTCCCTTCGTCAGGGGCCTGCCGAGCCTGCAGCCGACTACTGGCTACGCGCCATGCGCATTTACACGCGCCTTGGGACCTTAGGAGGTACACCTCTGTGGGCGCTCCGCACGATCATGCTCAGGGCTCGCCTTGAGCACACAGACATCTTCACAAGGTACAACGATGCCATCCTTGAGCCTTTTTTGGCTTCACTACAGCTTCTTCCCTGGGCACACCAGCTCTTCCTCCAGGAGACTTCTGCCCGTGAGGCAGCCGTGGCTCATCAGGAGACCTCCATTGCGACCGCAGTCTTTGCATCACCACCCACGCCCCTCACGCAGGCTCCTTCTCCATCCTCTATCACGTCCTCCTCCTCCCCTTCCATCCTGCTCACATCGACTCAAACACAGGGTGTCGCGGCAGCGGCACAGGGGAAGAAGGGACGAAGGAGGCGCGGCTCGGGCCAGTAGCAGTCACAGCAGCAGCCGTCATCGGGCAGTAGTACTGGACGATACGTTCACTGCTACAACTGTTGAGACGCCCATCGTTACACCGAGTGCGAGCAGCCGCTTGACTGGGCCCGAATTAATCGCGGGCTCTAGGTCATGCACGCACTATGGTCTACNACTCCCTTCGTCAGGGGCCTACCGAGCCTGCAGCCGACTACTGGCTACGCGCCATGCGCATTTACACGCGCCTTGGGACCGTAGGAGGTACACAGCTGTGGGCGCTCTGCACGATCATGCTCAGGGCTCGCCTTGAGCACACAGACATCTTCACAAGGTACAACGAAGCCATCCTCGAGCCTTTTTTGGCTTCACTACAGCTTCTTCCCTGGGCACACCAGCTCTTCCTCCAGGAGACTTCTGCCCGTGAGGCAGCCGTGGCTCATCAGGAGACCTCCATTGCGACCGCAGTCTTTGCATCACCACCCACGCCCCTCACGCAGGCTCCTTCTCCATCCTCTATCACGTCCTCCTCCTCCCCTTCCATCCTGCTCACATCGACTCAAACACAGGGTGTCGCGGCAGCGGCACAGGGGAAGAAGGGACGAAGGAGGCGCGGCTCGGGCCAGTAGCAGTCACAGCAGCAGCCGTCATCGGGCAGTAGTACTGGACGATACGTTCACTGCTACAACTGTTCAGACGCCCATCGTTACACCGAGTGCGAGCAGCCGCTTGACTGGGCCCGAATTAATCGCGGGCTCTAGGTCATGCACGCACTATGGTCTACGTTGAGTAGCATATCCTCCGGGCGCGCGGCGACCACGACCGCATCAGTTCCCGCCTCACAACCGGCGACCAACGGCGACCCAGACCCACGTGACCGCACCATCGCCGAGCTTTGACACCTTCTTGCGCTTCGCTTTCAAGGAGGTGCGAGTGTGTTGTCATAGTCGTGTGGTTCACAAACTGTGTTTTTGTCTGTTCTTGAGCCTCGCGATGACTCATGTGAGGAGGCACAGTCGTCATGCGATGATGATGGGCCTGACCGTACAGATTGGATTCATGAGTCTCACCTTTGTGCCCTTCGTCGTTCCTCCCCACCTGCTGCCCAACGTCCGTTTGAGGCCGAGTGTTCCACTACCCATTGTACAGTGACGTCCTCTACTTGTGATTCCACTGGCACTTGGATCATCGACTCTAGTACCACTCATCAGATGACCTGTTGTCGTAGTGATTCCATTGTTCTCGGCCCTGTTGCGTCTGTTCGTTCCATCCGCATAGGCTCTGGTCAGTCCTTGCCAGTCTAGGGTGTTGGGGTCGGATGCTTCGATGGTCCATCTCGCCCCCTGTATCTTTCCGAGGTGTTGTTTGTGCCTGACCTTGAGCTAAGTTTGATTTCTGTACATGCTTACACACAAATGGGCCTCTCTGTGGAGCACACTGCAGAGTCCGCGACTGTGACTGCCATTGACACTCGTAGCGTTGTTCTTCGTGTCTCTGTTGTGGATGACTTGTATCGTGTCTCTCGAACTTCTCCTCCTTGCTCCCCCTCCTTTTCCGCTCATGTTTATGTCACTGGTGTTCCCTCTCGTGAGCACCATCAATTGCTTCATCGCTGCTTGTGTCATGTAGGCTCCGAAACTGTGTCGAAGCTCATTTGGACACAGTCCGCTCTCGGTCTTGACACGGCTTCTTTCGAGAAGCCGCCCAAGACCGACTGTTTCTTCTGTGCTCAGGGTAAGATGCATCGTTGCACCTACCCTGACTCCCGTTGACATGCACTTCGCCCTCTCGAGTTAGTCCATTCGGACCTTCTTGGTCCCCTACTTGTCGAGTCTCTGTCCAATCGGGCTCGCTACGTTCTGACCGTGACTGATGACTTCACCTGGATCTGGTGGGTCTACAGACTGCACCAAAAGAGTGACGCCTCTCTCGCAGTTCGCCTCTGGCTAGTGATGGCTGAGCGTCAGTCCCGCCACATGCTACACACCTTCCGCTCGGATCGCGACGGCGAGTTTCTTGGCGAGATCGACAGCTTCTTCGCCAAGCACAGGATTTTTCACCAGGTCTCCGCTCCTGCTACTCCTCAGCATAACAGTATTTCTGAGCGCTGGAACCGCACCATGGAGGATGCGGTTTGCGCTATGCTGTCTGAGTGCGGTCTTCCAGATTCCTTCGCTTTGAAGGCTTTGCCTACATGATTTGGGTCTGGAACCGCCTTCCGCACAGCCCTCTTCCGCACCACGTCACACCGTATGAGCTCTGGTTTGGTCACCGTGCTGACTTGCGCCTCGCTTGCGTCTGGGGAATCCTTGGTTTTCTGTGTGGTACACCGGAGACCAGCAGGGGTCCAGGGTCTCACCGCGGGGTTGCTTGTGTGCCTTTGTCGGCATCTCCCTGAGGTCGAAGGCATGGCGTTTCTGGGACCCTCCTCGTCGTCGCATTCTTGAGTTGTGCCATGCGCTCTTCTTTGAGTCCCTCACCAACCGTAATCTGACTTTGATCACGTCACTGTCCGTCACACACGTTCCTACATGTGAGGTTTCTCCATGGATGGGGGAGTGTGCGCCTGCGAGTACATCTCCCAATGCTGATGTGTCCGTTTGCGCTCCTCCACTTCTCTGGCTCTTGATAACCCAGCGATCATCTTTGTAGATCCAGAGATCTCATCAGCATTGCCGACTTCTACCCCTGTCCCCTCGCACCCCACAGGTACCTATGATTCTGTACCTATGCATACACCTGTGACCGTATCTGTGTCCGCCGGCTGTCCTGCCTCTGTGCGTAGACTTGCCTCACCTGCTCCTACTGTGACACCAAGTCCCGTATCGCCCAGACCTGTTAATCCCTGTGTATATACATTTCCATTGATGTGGCCATGAGTGCGCAGGGCATGCTGGGTCAGAGAGTGGAGGTGACGCACCATGAGCGCGACATTCCGGCGGGTGCTCTCATAGCCTCGGGGCTTCGCGCCCTAGTTTGGTCACCTCCTCCCTAACCGCATGGCCCGATTCAACCTGAAGAGCCTAGAGGCTGGACCCTACATGCAATGTTTACCATCTTAGGATACCTAGATTAGGTTGTCCGCTGGATGTTTATTGGACTAATGTAGGTTTGTTGACTGGGTTTGTCTCGGACCCTGTTTTGGGTCGTCCGAGTTTAGAGACCCTCTTTCGAGGGTCAAGCGAGGGCGTCGCCCTCGCTTCGCTTTTAGGCCGGCGAGCGAAGCTCGCCGGCCGATGGGTGGGACTCGCTTAGCGAGTCTCATCCGTAAGAGCTCTACGGGCTCTTACTAGCAAATCAGCTAGGCCGCCATGCACTTCTAGCTCTAGCACACTCCATACTTGACCAAACACCATGGGACTGGTCCCAAATTGTTCATTTCTTCTCTCTCATGGTATCAGAGCATTTGCGCGGGCCTGAGGATAGGCGCACGGTGCTGTAGGTGCCAGAAAGGGGGTCGGACTGTGAGCGTGGCCGACCAAAGAGGGCGCAAGAGGCCACCGCCACTGCCGCCACCGCATCCAGGGCTCGTGGGAGCCTTAGGGCGTCGCCGCCAAGGTGCCTAAGCCGTCGCCTAGGCAAGGGAGACGCCGCAATGGTGCAGCTGGGGCTGGGAAACAAAGATCTTTCACCCCCACTGCTAGGAACTAGAGACTTTCTTGCCTAGAAGGATCTCTTCCTGGATTGTGCCGCCGAGCACAATATCGAAGCATGCTACCTTATCCCGACCCCAGACACTGCAGAGGCACACATCCTACTGCGAGCTTTCAATGCACTACGTCATGCTCTTCCTGACTCTCAGTCGTATGCACTGCGAGAGTATCGCTTTGAGGGCAAGGGTGCAGATCCGGCCGACCCTTGCACTGGAGATCCCCGCCCTTACGAGGCCTGGAAGCATCTCATAATCCGCTAAGAGGAGCAAGGGATGACTCTCGTTGTGACCTTGCACGACAAGCTTCACCGCCTTTTTCCAAAACCAGGAGCACCAGTTGCTGAATACCTGGATGAGGCAATGGACATTCGGCGCCGCCTCCTGGGTCTTGGCACAGCTTGCTCCATCCTTGAATGGCTGGATGTTGTACTGTTGCATCTGGGAGAGCAGTACAAGGAATTCAGACGTGAGGTCTTTCGTCGCCATCCAGTGGAAGAGATCGAGAAGATTGATCTCTCTGTTATCTTCGCATAGCTACGCAACTACGAGGACATCCTCAAAGGCGAGGCCCGTGATGCAGCGGGAACATCTCCAACAGCATACATGCACAAAGGTACCTCGGCGAGTGCTGCTGCCGCTGCACACGTGACATACACAAAGGCCGGAAGCAGTGGTGCAGGAGGGCGAGGCAACTCAGGTGGTGGTGGTGGCGGCCGTGGGCGTGGTCGCGGAGGACAAAGGTGCAGCTTCTGCAACCAGGCAGTGCACTTTTGGCGCCGATGCCCCACACTGCAGCGACAGTTGATAGAAAAACAACAGCAGCAGCAGCAGCAGCCTCCACAGCAACGGCAGTGGCAACAGCCACAACCGCAGCAGCGTCAGTGGCAGCATACGCAGCAGTCACATCCAGCATACCCAGTGGCCAGCTTGGTAGGGCCAAACCTGCAGGGATCTAGTCTGTCCACCCAACCTTCAGGGTCGTTCGGTGGTGCTACCTTTGGCCCGCCATAGCAGCTGCTGCCACTGTCCATTCCCATGGTTGGACCATTCACGCACCAAGGTCCATACTATGTGTCGCAGAGCTTAAGCGTCCCCACGCTCGTGCCGGCGTGGGCGCAACGCGCCTACGCAGAGACACTCGAGCCTCAGCAGCCTCTGGCGCCTCCACCCGGGTTTGTCTGGGCAGCTCCCATGGAGGCCTGGCTACCTGAGGCAACCTCCATGCCACAACCGTCAGGTCAGCGGCTAGGGCACACCCATGTCACCACGAACCATGCACTTCCCATGCACGAATGGTTGTTTCACACTACCGTGTCGCATCATATGTCTCCGCANTCAAAGAAGACACTTGTCTAGAGTGCCATGAGGGGAAGGCACATCGACAGACCTTTCCTAATTCCTTAAGGGAATTGACTTCCCCAATTGCATTCGTTCATGCGGACCTCATTGGACCTATGCCCGTGCCCTCCCTCCAATACGGGTCTCTGTATGTCTTGACGCTCACAGATGACTACAGTCGTTTTCGGTGGGCTTTTCTGTTGAAATCAAAGGGAGATGCCCAGAGGGCTATTGCTGAGTGGATAGCCCTCGCTAAACAACAGACAGGATGCAAGCTTCTAACACTGCGAACAGACAGAGGAGGGGAATTCTTTGGATCCCTGACTGCCGAGCTTAAGGTTAAAGGCATCGAACATCAGACCACCGCTCCATACACACCACAACAAAACGGTGTGGCAGAGCGGTGGCACCGAACACTGGGTGATGCGCTATGCACACTGCTTACCGAATCAGGTTTACCATTCAGCTTCTGGGAAGAAGCATTCAAATATGTCACCTGGGTGTGGAATCGTGTAGCTCAAGGCTCACTGCCTAAAACAGTGACACCCTGGGAACGCTGGTTCAAGGAAAAGGCCGATTTACGACCAGCTCGAGTGTGGGGAACGATGGCATGTGTCTGGTTCCCA
>SZWC01020592.1:8311-29687 GCA_023375785.1 Penium margaritaceum
AACTGCGAGAAGACCTCAGCGTGCGTCGGCTCCACCGGACGACACTCCATCAGCGTCGAGTCTCGCCGTCAGTCATCTGCACGCCGATGTACACAAGCCGGGAGGACACAACAGAGCACAATGAGAGATGCAAAAAAACCAACATGCAGCATAGCTACACAACACCGAAGCAGCAGTAGCGGTAGTAGCCACTGCCACGGCGGCTGCGCGGTTGCTTAGCCGCGCAATAGGAGCAAGTGCGCGACCGGGTAGCAGTAGCAGCAGCGTAGCAACAACTACGCAGCCGCGCCAGCAACTGCGGCTGCGTAGTGTTGAAGTTCGTTGGCCACTCACAACTCTGTGACCTCTTGTCTCCACACATATTGCACACATCTGTACAGATTGATTGACAATGGCTCTACCTGGGAAAGCTACAGACGTGTCAACCCTGGCAGGAGGCATGGACGCTCTCGTGCTGCTGCTGCTGTTGGACCAGGGACAACTCTTGACACACGTTTGGTCATTGTCTGATCCTCTTTGACTCTCTTGACTCTGAGATGCGGTAGATGCTACGGCCCGTACATTTCTCACTGCCGTGCCCTACATCATGTTACTTGCCTTGAGTGCTCTCTGGGGGAGCTATCTTTACCGGGTGTTGATCCTTGGGGGGCCACCGTGCCGGGTTCAGCCGTGCACTGGTGAGCAGCCGCTGTCGCCGTTTTATGCTGAGCGGTCGGGCTCGACCCCCGGGTGGCGGCGTGTGCTCACTTGGGTGTGATGCCCATGGCGAGCGCGCGCTCACCGGATGCTAACTCTCTCTCGCTCCCCTCTCCCACTCACTTGTCTTGGTTGTATCGGAGTTAATGAAGGCAAGCTTTCCGCATCCATGGCGTCGTGTTACTTGTGCACGTGGTGCCTGCTCTCACACACTCAATCTAGGAAACTTATGGGTAACTACTGGTATCAGGACAATGTGAGGCATCTCGACCACCGCTTCTCGATCTTGGGCAGTCGCTTCTGCGCACGCCCGAGTCTCTCTCGACCACCTGACCTCACCGCAACATTGTCTCTTCATTGTGTTTTTTCTCAGTGCTGAGCAACGGCGCCACCTCATTCCGTAGTGCTCGTCTAAGCTCAGCCTGCACCCACAGGCATTGCCTCGCGGAACCCTTTCCGGAGCTCTCTCGTTGCTCGGATCAACCTAGGTCACGCCTCTGCTACTCTTTCATCTCGAACTGCCACTACCGTCGACACATATGTGCCGTCCTGCGGATCCAGACCTAATCTCGTCAAGTAACTCACGGCTGTTCTCCTCAGCCCTGGGAGCATCTAAGGCCACATCTGGTGCAGCTGCCCGTGACTCCGACTCTCACCATTAGAGCACACCCTCTCCATCTTCACGGTGCGCTGTCCTATCTCTTGACTTCTGCAACCAGAGCGGTGCACTACAACGAGCGTCCTAGCCACGCCAGCATCCCACACAGCTCTTCACGCTGGCGGACGACGGCGACACTCCTCTGTGGGTGTGCATGCTTGACCACACCTACTAGCAAGACGACATCGACGCTATAGCAGAGCAAGAGAAGGAGGAAATCGATCGCCAAGTTTACACCCCGGATGACCTACCACCATCACCGCCCTTGTCGCCAAGGATGCAACCCACTCGCAGTTCTCCACCTCCTGAACCGTCCGCTTCACCCATTCCTTCTCCTCCTTCTACTGTCGTAGGACCATACATAGCATCTATTGTACCCGAGGTGCCCGGCGTCATCCCGGTTCCCCCCGTTCACACCGACTCAATCAGCTTAGCCGGCGCTATCCTTGACGTAGCAACTGGTACTGCAGCCACCTTCGCAACTACAGCAAGGGCATGTCGCGCCCCTGTACAGACGGTCGTTGGCAGAGCTGCTGAAGCATACGCACACAGAGCAACCTCACTCACTCTGCTTGCAACTGCCGCCGCCAACATCGCCACACAGATTACAGCTACCACTGCATCCATTACCACAGCAGCCTCCACAGCAGCAGACACCACTTCCAGCTCCGTTGGTTCCATCCGAGCGTCCACTGCCTCAGTAGTGCTGACGCCTACTGGCGAACCGCATGATGCAGCTTCATCCATCACCACCGGTGTCCTCGTGGCATCTGCCACTGCTGCAGTCGCTGGAGCTGCAACGACAGGAGTTCTGTGCCTTACCATGGTAGTTGCGGGCTGGGTGGCCGTTCTGTTTTCCTCGGCTACAACTGTCGTGCCGCCGCTCTTCAACCTTCTCCCACATCACCAGCTCGGTGAGCATTGCCTTCAAATTTACCCTTTACTCTCCTTTCACTCCCTGCTCCTATTCCATCTTTCAGCATGCCTTCACCAGAGGAAACTATAGAGGCCCTCCAAGCCGCCCTTAGTGAGGCTCAAGCAGAACGCCGCAAAGCTGAGGATGAGCTTCATCGGGGACAGGAAGCACAGCACGAGCTAGCTGCTATAGTAGCCGCGCTAGTCATTGGTCAGAAAGACGTCACCGGCAGGACCACGAAAACGAACGACGCCAACACCACGGACAGGTAACACCTGTCCAGAGCCCGTCCGGACACCGGAGACATCGCCGACAGGACCGAGCATACAGAAGGCCTCAGGAGAGGCCGTCATGTGATGCGTGGCCCCGGAGTCGATGATTCAGGTCTCAGCAGGGTCCTGGACCGGGGTCACTAGATCGCTAACGGTCACATGGCAGCAGGCGAGGGACGCGGACGCGGTGGACGGAGGCGCGAAACCGGAATGCCAATCGTCAAGCCAGGCGACATCATCAAGAAGAGAGGCGGAGGAGGCCACGGGCGACGACGAGACAGACGAGGAAATGGGACACGACCGCAGCTCAGTCTCAGTCATGCAGGGCGGGGTAGGAGAGCAGGAGGTGACGCAACTCGCACTTCCCTGGGGAGGAGGGCGAGGCAGGCCAAGCTGGAGCTCGATAATCTGCTCCAGCTGACAGTCACGGGAGGAGGGCCCGGGAGTGTAGACGGAGTGCGGAGTAACGGCGCCAGAGCCCGGGTAGTAGGAGGGCTGCGCCGTTGAAGGGAGCGGGGGCGCCGACAGCTGCGGGTAGTACTGTTGCGGCGCGGGTGTCTACGGGACAGGTGGAGCTGTCGGAGTGGCAGAGCCGCTGGACGAGGTCAAAGTGGTCGGGCCAGCAGCGGCGACGGTGGCAGAGGCGAGGCGGCGCTCCCGCTGGCGCCGCATGGTAGCGATGACGCGCGCCTCGTCCGTCGGGAGAGGGCACGTGTACCACCCGTGCCCGGGCTGACCACAGTTGTGGCAGACCGAGCCACCACCGCTGGACCCGGTCGACGACTGCTGCTGCTGCTGTTGCNCCCATGTGCAGGGAGTTGAACTCCCGGAGCAGACGGCTGATCTCAGCGTCGCTGGACAGGCGATGAGGCCTGGTGAGGACGTGCCAGGCGGCTGCAGGGTCTGGGGTGTCGCCAGCCGTGACGTCGCCGAGGAAAGGCTCTAAGGCCAGGCGGGAAGCTGGAGGGGCGACTGGGACAAGGGCACGGACGGCGCGACCAGCGTCATACAACTGGTCGGCCTGGGTGGGGTCGTAAGGGAGGGTGTAGTATGCCCACAGGCCCTCACCCTGCGCCCAGATCCGGAAGCTGAGCTCCCAGCTCCGGAACTGCTCGCCGGCCTAAGCGGCGGGGGCGGCGTCTCATAGTCCTTCTGCCTGCGGCCGGCACCCAAAGTGGGGCCAAGGACGGAAGTGACTGTCTGCCGCTGGCGCTGAGTCTGCTGCTGTGCCAGGTAGTACGTGGCAGCAGACACAGCTGGGCTGGCGTGCCCTGGAGGGACGAACGGCGGTAGACCACTAGTGGCAGTCCGGGCGGCTACAGTCTGTAGCTGCTGCGTCAAGGCAGCAAGCTGTTGCTGAAGAGCAGCGAGGGGGTCAGGATTGCCGCCGACGACACCAGCGGGCTGTAGTGGCTGCTGTTGCTGCTGCTGCTGCTGCTGGTGCTGCTGCTGCTGCTGCTGCAGCGGCGGCGGCGGCTGCTGCTGCTGTTGCTGCTGCTGCTGCTGTTGCTGCTGCTGTTGCTGCTGCTGCTGCTGCTGTTGTTGCTGCTGCAGGCGCTGCAAGAAAGGAGGGATAGGGGTCCCCCCAACAGAGGAGGACCCCTCTCCACTTGGGCTACCTTCCATTGGTGTCCCTTGTTGTGTGTTTTGTTTTGTCTTTTTTTTCTTTTTTTTGTGTTTTGTTTTGTCTTTGCTGATCACAGCAGGGATGGTGGGAGTTCTACCCATCCCTTGGCTTTTTCTCCCTTCCCTTTCTCCCCCCCCTTTTTTTTGTTGATGACGTCAGTAGTGACGTCAGCAGCGGGATGCTGACGTCAGCAGTAGGATTGGGGGCCGCCGTTGTTGCTGTTGGTGCTGCTGCAGACACTGCAGCTGCTGCTGTTGCTGCTGCTATGGCTTGCGACGGCTGTTGGTGCTGCTGCCACTGCGGCTGCGGCTACAGGTGCTGCTGATGCAGGTGCGGCTGCAGCTGCTGCTCTGGTTGCTACAGCTGCTGCTGCTGCTGCTGTGGCTGTGGCTGCTGTTGCAGCTGCTGTGGCTGGGGCTGCTGCTGCGGCTGCAGTTGCTGTGGCTGCAGCGGTAGCCGCAGCGGCGGCTGTTGCAAGCTGCTGCGGCTGCTGAAGCTGCTGCTGCTGCTCCTTAACAGAGGGACAGAGCGGGGGGGGGGAAGGTCCCCGTTTTTGTTTTTTTTTTTTTCTGGTTTTGCTTGCTCGCTGCGAGGAGCTCGCAGCTCGGAGCTCGCTGCTTGCTGCGAGCAAGTGGCTGCTCGCAGTGAGCAGCTAGCTGCTCGCTGCTCGCTGCGAGCAGCTGGCTGCTCGCAGCGAGCAGCTAGTTGCGCGCTGCTCACTGCGAGCAGTTGGCTACTCGTAGCGAGCTGCTCGCTGCTCGCTGCTCGCTGCGAGCAGCTAGCTGCTCGCAGCTGCAGCAGCTGTTGCTGCGGGCTGGTGCAGCTGCAGCTGCTGCGAGTTGCTGCAGCTGCTGCCGCCTGCTGCTGCTGATGCTCCCTGCTGCTACTGCTGCTTGCTGTTGCCAGCAGCTGCTGCTGCTGGTGCTGCCGGCTACTGCTGCTGCGGCCTGCTGCTGCTGCGAGCTGCTGCTGCTGCCAGCCGCTGCTATCTGCTGCTGCTGCTGCTGGCCGCTGCTGCCACTGATCGCTGCCGCGGCAAGCTGCTGCTACTGCTGCTGGCTGCTGCGTTCAGTCACACCTGAGGACGTCGATGCCTTGTGCCGTCGTCAGCAGGTGCCTCGCGTGGTCGGCCGCTCACTCCCTTGCTTCCAGCGTGGGGGTCAGTGCTGCCGGAAAAATTCCGGCAGCATTTCCCCTGGTCCAGTGGCCGTGGGAAGAATTTTGACGCCGCCACCAGGCGGGTCAATGCTGCCGGAAAAAATCCGGCAGCATTTCCCCTGCACTGGCGCGTGTGGGAGTCCGCCGGCGTTGCCTGGCACCTGTACGTCAGTCTGCTGCTGCTGTTGCTACGCTCTGGCTCTGATACCAAGAGAGAAAACTAGGCAGCAGGTTGGGGCAGCAGCGTTGTTGATGCAGCGTGCGGGCTTCCACGCTCGTTGCTTAAGTCAGCTGCCCCCTCAGTCTGCTGCTCTAGAGTCTAAGTCTGGAAGCTCTGGGTTTTGTTACTCAGAAACGCGTGCGCCAGTGTTAGCGCCAGAAAGCAGCTGAAAACTGACAATGACTGATTAGGAATGAAGAATGAACAACAATGGGAGACCCCTCCAAGTTCTAGGCCCCCCCCCAGCTCTGTAGAGCTTGTTACTCAGTTCAACAGCCAATCAGAAAATAGCTCAGTTCAGGCTGGCAGGTTTTCTCGGTGAGGCATGCTAGGCAGCCGACAGCCCAAAACCCGGGCGTCGTCCGTTTTTCCTGAAAACTGGACCATACCATAATACCGCTGCTGCGAACGCAGCCGTGCGGTCAGAATCTGCTAGAAAAATAGTAACGAGGAGTTATGGCAGCCTAAACCCAGATAGTGCCCAAAACGGTTTATGCTACCAAATAGGGCCACGCAGCATGCAACTGGGACCCTAGGCAGTGCATGACGATGCAGACGCGATGGGACGCGCTGGACGCATGCAAGCGGCAACTGCGGTGTCAATGACCGCCGGCAGCACGACCGCCGAGGAGGCCTGCCGATGGAGCTGAGCGCGTTGCCGGGGTGAGGAGGCTCCAGCAAACTGCGAGAAGACCTCAGCGTGCGTCGGCTCCACCGGACGACACTCCATCAGCGTCGAGTCTCGCCGTCAGTCATCTGCACGCCGATGTACACAAGCCGGGAGGACACAACAGAGCACAATGAGAGATGCGAAAAAACCAACATGCAGCATAGCTACACAACACCGAAGCAGCAGTAGCGGTAGTAGCCCTTGCCACGGCGGCTGCGCGGTTGCTTAGTCGCGCAATAGGAGCAACTACGCGACCGGGTAGCAGTAGCAGTAGCGTAGCAACAACTACGCAGCCGCGCCAGCAACTGCGGCTGCGTAGTGTTGAAGTTTGTTGGCCACTCACAACTCTGTGACCTCTTGTCTCCACACATATTGCACACATCTGTATAGATTGATTGACAATGGCTCTACCTGGGAAAGCTACAGACGTGTCAGCCCTGGCAGGAGGCATGGACGCTCTCGTGCTGCTGCTGCTGTTGGACCAGGGACAACTCTTGACACACGTTTGGTCATTGTCTGATCCTCTTTGACTCTCTTGACTCTGAGATGCGGTAGATGCTACGGCCCGTACATTTCTCACTGCCGTGCCCTGCATCATGTTGCTTGCCTTGAGTGCTCTCTGGGGGAGCTATCTTTACCGGGTGCTGATCCTTGGGGGGCCACCGTGCCGGGTTCAGCCGTGCAGTGGTGAGCAGCCGCTGTCGCCGTTTTATGCTGAGCGGTCGGGCTCGACCCCCGGGTGGCGGCGTGTGCTCACTTGGGTGTGATGCCCATGGCGAGCGCACGCTCACCGGATGCTAACTCTCTCTTGCTCCCCTCTCCCACTCACTTGTCTTGGTTGTACCGGAGTTAATGAAGGCAAGCTTTCCGCATCCATGGCGTCGTGTTACTTGTGCACGTGGTGCCTGCTCTCACACCCTCAATCTAGGAAACTTATGGGTAACTACTGGTATCAGGGCAATGTGAGGCATCTCGCCCACCGCTCCTCGATCCTGGGCAGCCGCTTCTGCGCACGCCCGAGTCTCTCTCGACCACCTGACCTCACCGCAACAGTGTCTCTTCACTGTGGCTTTTCTCAGTGCTGAACAACGGCGCCGCCTCATTCCGTATTGCTCGTCTAAGCTCATCCTGCACCCACAGGCATTGCCTCGCGGAACCCTTTCCGGAGCTCTCTCGTTGCTCGGATCAACCTAGGTCACGCCTCTGCTACTCTTTCATCTCGAACTGCCACTATCGTCGACACATATGTGCCGTCCTGCGGACCCAGACCTAGTCTCGTCAAGTAACTCACGGCTGTTCTCCTCAGCCCTGGGAGCATCTAAGGCCACATCTGGTGCAGCTGCCCGTGACTCCGACTCTCACCATTGGAGCACACCCTCTCCATCTTCACGGTGCGCTGTCCTATCTCTTGACTTCTGCAACCAGAGCAGTGCACTACAACGAGCGTTCTAGCCACGCCAGCATCCCACACAGCTCTTCACGCTGGCAGACGACGGCGACACTCCTCTGTGGGTGTGCATGCTTGACCACACCTACTAGCAAGACGACATCGACGCTATAGCAGAGCAAGAGAAGGAGGAAATCGATCGCCAAGTTTACACCCCGGATGACCTACCACCATCACCGCCCTTGTCGCCAAGGATGCAACCCACTAGCAGTTCTCCACCTCCTGAACCGTTCGCTTCACCCATTCCTTCTCCTCCTTCTACTGTCGTAGGACCATACATAGCATCTATTGTACCCGAGGTGCCCGGCGTCATCCCGGTTCTCCCCGTTCACACCGACTCAATCAGCTTAGCCGGCGCTATCCTTGACGTAGCAACTGGTACTACAGCCACCTTCGCAACTACAACAAGGGCCTGTCGCGCCCCTGTACAGACGGTCGTTGGCAGAGCTGCTGAAGCATACGCACACAGAGCAACCTCACTCACTCTGCTTGCAACTGCCGCCGCCAACATCGCCACACAGATTACAGCTACCACTGCATCCATTACCACAGCAGCCTCCACAGCAGCAGACACCACTTCCAGCTCCGTTGGTTCCATCCGAGCATCCACTGCCTCAGTAGTGCTGACGCCTACTGGCGAACCGCATGACGCAGCTTCATCCATCACCACCGGTGTCCTCGTGGAATCTGCCACTGCTGCAGTCGGTGGAGCTGCAACGACAGGAGTTCTGTGCCTTACCGTGG
The DNA here is from genome assembly GCA_023375785.1 of Penium margaritaceum. NCBI lineage: Eukaryota > Viridiplantae > Streptophyta > Zygnematophyceae > Desmidiales > Peniaceae > Penium > Penium margaritaceum. Next base: position 16,720 of record SZWC01020592.1, read on the forward strand.
TAGTTGTGGGCTGGGTGGCCGTTCTGTTTTCCTCGGCTACAACTGTCGTGCCGCCGCTCTTCAACCTTCTCCCACGTCACCAGCTCGGTGAGCATTGCCTTCAAATTTACCCTTTACTCTCCTTTCACTCCCTGCTCCTATTCCATCTTTCAGCATGCCTTCACCAGAGGAAACTATAGAGGCCCTCCAAGCCGCCCTTAGTGAGGCTCAAGCAGAACGCCGCAAAGCTGAGGATGAGCTTCATCGGGGACAGGAAGCACAGCACGAGCTAGCTGCTATAGTAGCTGCGCTAGTCATTGAGAAACTGCGTACCATTCCCACCTTTGCCGCGGTTCTTCCTGCCACAAACTCTGCCTCAGCAGACTCGTGTGCTCCTCTTGGTGACACTGTTGCCAACTCTTCCTCTCCCTCTCTCTCAGCAGTGGCCTTTTCCCGTCCCCTGCTTCTAGCTCGACAGAAAGACTTTGAAACTCCACCACCACAGTTCACGCCCAAGCTGAGGTTCACATCTTAGGAAACTCGCTTTAGCGCATGGGCCCAGGGTGAGCTTCTCTAGGAGTACTACTCGCCCGCCAGGGCTCCGTTTGTGCCACAACCGACAGAGATAGCTTGCGCTGTATGCGCACTCATCAATGCAGGTCCAGAAAGTCTCCTCGACGACATTGATACGTACAATGCAGACCCCTCCCGTGGCATGCTAGCTGATCCTGTTGGCGCCTACGCCCTTATCCACCGCCGCAAGACAGTAACTGGGCAAGCTGCCCAAAGCGCCCTCACAGTGCAAGTCAATACCTTGTAGATGCGTATGAATGAGACAGTAGATGAGTATTGGGCTTGTAGTCTGTGCCTACTACGAGACCTAGGAAAGGCTGCTCCAGGTCCTTTTTCTGCCTACCTCTCCATCGTTGTTGGCCTCATCCCTGAGCTGTCTGATTTGTATCTGCATGTCTCCTAGGCTAAGCTTGAGCATCTTGCCACTGAACCTGTCCCTGTTGATTCCCCACCTGGGATTGGCCCCCTCTTTGACTTTACTGCCTCGCGCCTGATGGACTGGTGAAATGCCCTCCAGAACAAGCGCATACATCGCGCTGCGCTGGCTGCTGTCACCACCTCCTCCTCGTCCTCCTCTGCTGTAGCCTCCTCTCCTTTGTCCTCTTTGCAGGCAATGGCACACTCCACTCAAGGTTCTTCCTGAGGTGGGGGTGGTGGCTTCGGTCGGAGGGGGTGGACGAGGGGGTAAAGGCTATGGGGTTGGCCGTGGTGGTAAGAACTCGGCTATCACTGCTGCTGACGTCACCTACTGGAATTGTGGTGCCCCCGGTCACTCTGCACGAAAATGCACTGCCCCTCGTGATGATGCACGGTTGGCCTCCTCCATGCGCGCTCACTGGACACGCACCGGTGCTACTGCCTCCTGTGCCGCTGCTGCGGTGACTGTTGCCTCCTCCTCATCATCCTCCACTGGCTCTGCCCTCTCCACCTCCTCTGCCCCCCTACACCCGACACCTCCAACACCCAGCCCGTGGGGCTGGATTCCTCCTCCATTTGGACCACCATACTATGGACCTCCGCCCTCTCACTATCACGTACCCCACTGGGCTCGTGACGACGGGCACTCCTCTGACCGCTCCTCCGACCGCTCCTCAGAGCGCTCCTCTGATCGCCGTGACGAGGAGTGCACGCTTGAACGTCGGTTGGCGAAGCTTCTTCACCTTCGCTTTCAGGGAGGTGAGAGTGTGAGTGGCCAGTCTCACGTGTCTGTTTGTGAGTCTGAGGACACTCTTCGGGGTGATTCCTCTTGTCATGTTCAAGAGGAGTTGCCTGATGATTGTGCCTGTATTGAGGAATGGCAGTCACATACGTACCGTGCATGTCTTGGTTGCTCCTCTTCTGTCTCCTCTCGTGGCACTGTCGCTGTCTGTCTTGTCCTCCCGACCACTCGTGCCTTGCCCGGCCTCTGGATCATCGATTGTGGGGCCACTCATCACATGACCTCCTGTCGCTCGTCCTTCATTTCCCTTGGCCCTGTTCAGTCCGTACGCTCTGTCCGTACTGGCTCCGCCCAGTTACTCCCTGTCCAAGGTGTTGGTGTGGTGTGTTTTGTGGGTCCTGGTGGTACTATCTATCTTCCTGATGTTTTGTACGTGCCTGATCTTGAGGTCAGCCTTCTCTCTGTGACCACCCTTGACGACCAGGGGATGGAATTTTCCTCCAGCCGTGGCCTTGCCTCTATCTCTCTTCGCTCGTCTGGCCGTGTTGTTCTTCATGGTGTTTGCTGTGATCGCCTGTTCCGCGTCCCGCTCACGTTGTCCTCCACTTCCGCTGCATCTGCTCTTGTTCACGCTGCACCTTCCTTGTCTCCTGAGCACACTGATCTCCTGCATCATCGTCTTTGCCACATTCACACCGCTGCCATCCAGCGCCTCCCTTGCCTTCGGCCAGCCCACGGCCTTGATCTTGCCACTTTTGCTCCTCCCTGCACTTCCAATTGTCTTGACTATGCCAGTGACAAGATGCAACGCTCTCCTTTTTCCACCTCTGAGTCCACTACCGCTCAACCCCTTGACCTAGTGCATGCTGACGTCATGGGCCCTTTGCCCAAGGACTTCCTTGGCGGCCTTGGTCGCTACGTCCTCTGCTTGACTGATGATTTCTTCCGCTATCGCTGGGTGTTTCCCCTTCGTCTCAAAAGTGACGTCACTGACGTTCTTGAGTCTTGGCTCCCACAGGTTGAGCGTGCCTGCAACAGACCCCTGCATGCCTTTTGCAGTGATCGTGGTGGTGAGTTTTCTGGTCCCACTTCTCGTTTCCTTTCCTCTCTTGGTGTCCAGGTCGAGTCTTCTGCCCCTTACACTCCTCAACAAAATGGTGTTTCTGAGCGCTGGAACCGCACCCTTGCTGATGGTGTGCGTTCCCTCCTCTCTGCCTCTGGCCTATCCCCTCTCTTTGCCTTTGAGGCAATGTCGTATATCACTTGGGTGTGGAACCGTATCCCTCATGGCCCCCTTCCCCACTATGTCACCCCCTTCGAACGCTGGACTGGTCAGCTTGCTAATCTCCGCCTTGCCCGTGTCTAGGGTTGTCTTGCCTTCGTGTGGGTCCCCTCGTACCATTGCAACGGCAAGCTGTCCCCTCGTGGCCGACTCTGCCTCTTTCTGGGCATCTCTCCCTTCTCCAAAGCGTGGCGTTTCTGGGACCCCGCCCGGTGCCGCGTCGTCGAGTCTCATGATGCCTTGTTCTTTGAGCACCTGTTTGAACGTGACACTCCCCACCTTGGTGCCTCCCTTGCTCCGCCCTCTCGGAGTACGGGTGGTTCTCTGTCCCGTGGGCCTTCCGTGCTCTCCTCTGGGCGTCCCTTGTCACCTCCTATCACCTCGTCTACTGCCCCGAGTCTGGCCTTGCCCTCCTCTCCTTTTCATTCCTATCTTCCCTCTGTATCGTCTGCCCCTCTCACTGCGCCCTCTCCCCGGTCGCCTCCTTCTTCACCTGCTGCTGTCTCACCCACATCTTCTGTCTCCCCACCTGGCGCTGTCTCCCCGCCACCTGCTCTCTCTCCACAATCTGATCCTGTGGTCTCCCCGCCTCCGGCTGTCCAGTCACGCCCTGATGTTTCTTCTGCCTCCTCGCGTGCACCGTCCATTCCACCGGTGTCACCCTACACTCGGGGCGGGCGCCTCCGTGCACTTCCCTCTCAATCACATCCAGTGGTCTCTGGTGACCCTTGTCTCCGGGCCCTCAGTCTTGCTACCTCTTCTCTGTCCACTACTGCATCTATCATCCACCCCAGCACTGCACTGGGGTACTCCCTTGTTGAGGATGAGTCCCATTCAGCTCTGTCCTCATCTGTGGCCTTCTCCCAAAGGCCATGAAGGCTGAACTTGATGCACTTTCTGAGCATAAGGTATACGAGCTTGTTGATCTTCCACCGGGTTGCAAAGCAATTGCGGCCAAGTGGGTGTATCGTCGGAAGCTGAACCCTCACAACACTATTGAACGCTACAAGGCATGTCTCACCGCAAAGGGATTCTCTTAGATCACTGGTGTCGACTTTGACGAGACCTTTGTCCCAGTTGGTTGATACACCACGGCCAGGGCTCTCTTGAGCCTAGTTGCTCAGCATGATTGGGAGCTCGAGCAGATGGATGTTAACAATGCCTTCCTACATGGTAGCTTCGATGAGGAGATTTACATGGTGCAGCCACCTGGCTTCTCAGATGGGACGAACCGGGTGTGGTGTTTGCGCAAGGCCCTGTATAGCCTAAAACAGTCCCCACGGTGTTGGAACCAAGAAAGCACAGCAACCCTTGAAAAAGGAGGATACAGGCTGAGCACTGTGGATCCAGTGCTGTTCCTCAGTGGCCCCACCAAGCCACTTGTCGCCATTCTTGTCTACGTAGATGATCTTCTTATTGACTCTCCTGATCCTGCCTTTGTCGTAGCAGCAAAAGCGCTTCTTCAGGCGACATACAAGATGAAGGATCTTCGACCGGCTTGAGTCTTTCTTGGCATGGAGCTGGAACGAGACCAGGGGCGTCGCACCTTGCACGTCCACCAAGCTCCATATGTACGCAGCCTGGGGGAGCGATTTGCCCCGCTTCTTACTTTCGTCCCCACTGCATCCACTCCCATGACACCCACTGGTCAGTCGTTACTGAAGTCCCAGGACATGTCCACACTGGGGGAGTTGGTCGGTGCGACTGATTACCTCCGTGTTATTGGGTCTTTGATGTATCTTGCCACGACCACTCACGCAAGCGTGGCATTCGCTATGAATTTCCTTTCCCAATTCTCCCAGTGCCCCCGTGAGCGTCATCTTCAGGCAGCGTTGAGGGTGGTGCGCTATGTCCTTTCCACCCCCCGCATCGGTCTGTACTTTCGTGCACAACCCTCAATTGTCGTTCACGGCTTCACGGACAGTGACTGGGTACATGAATCTAATGCTCGCAGCCGAACAGGCTACATCTTTCTTGTTGGTGGCACTGCAGTTTCCTGGAAAAGTGGCAAACAAGGGTGTGTCGCTTGCAGTACCACTGAGGCTGAGTATGTTGCGCTTGGTGCAGGCACATGTGAGGCTGCCTGGCTATGTTGTCTGTTGCAGAAATTGTGTGTATCCATCTGTTGCATCACGTTGCGTTGTGATAACCAAAGCACAAAAGCCATTGCTGAAAACAGTGGCATGCATCATTCACGCACCAAGCACATCAATGTGGAGCATCACTTTGTTCGTGAGTGCATTGCTGCTGGTATAGTCCAGGTCACTTGGGTGGACACACGGTCTCAAAGAGCTGACTTCCTCACAAAGGCCCTCAGTCACAATGTGTTCAAAGGTGCTATTCACTCTGTTGGTCTTATATGTCCACATGATCCAGGCTGATTTTGTCCAGTATGTCCCTGTCACCTCTCGTGATTTCCCTGTGATATTCGTGCGTGTGTGTGGAGTGTTGTCGGTGGGTCATGGGGGAGTGTTGAAGTTCGTTGCCCACTCACAACTTTGTGACCTCTTGTCTCCACACATATTGCACACATCTGTATAGATTGACTGACAATGGCTCTACCTGGGAAAGCTACAGACGTGTCAGCCCTTGCAGGAGGCATGGACGCTCTCGTGCTACTGCTCCTGCTGGACCAGGGACAACTCTTGACACACGTTTGGTCATTGTCTGATCCTCTTTGACTCTCTTGACTCTGAGATGCGGTAGATGCTATGGCCCGTACATTTCTCACTGCCGTGCCCAGCATCATGTTGCTTGCCTTGAGTGCTCTATGGGGGAGTTGTCTTTACCGAGTGCTGATCCTTAGGGGGCCACCGTGCCAGGTTCACCCGTGCACTGGTGAGCAGCCGCTGTCTTGGTTTTATGCCGAGCGGTCGGGCTCGACCCCCGGGTGGCGGCGTGTGCTCATTTGGGTGTGATGCCCGTGGCGAGCGCACGCTCACCGGATGCTAACTCTCTCTCGCTCCCCTCTCCCAATCACTTGTCTTGGTTGTACCGGAGTTCATGAAGGCAAGCTTTCCGCATCCATGGCGTCGTGTTACTTGTGCACGTGGATGCCTGCTCTCACACACTCAATCTAGGAAACTTCTGGGTAACCGCACCAATAGTCGCATCTTCGTAGGAACAGCCATGCAGCTACGTAGCCGTGTAGTAGCAACAGTCGCGCCAGCAATCACAGTTGCGTAGCTGCACAAATACACAATAGTAGTACCACCGCAACCACAATAGCTGCAAGAGCCGTGGCGGCAGCCATTGCTATAGTAGTATAGCAGCAACATTCACAACGGATACGGCAGCCATAGTAGGAATAGCAACAACAGCGCGGCAGTAGCACATGTAGCAGCCCCAACAACAACAGTAGTATAAGCGTAGGAACAGTGTAGTAGCATTGCAACAACAACCATAGCCATGAACCTTTGATACCAGTAGCATCAACAGTAGCACCGCAACAACGAAAGCAGCAATAGTAGCAAAGTAGAATAAGCAATGGCAATGATCGTAGCGGGGGTTGTAGTAGCAACGTAGCAACTGTTGCAAACGTTAGCCGTCTCTGGTTGAAGTCACTTTTGCCATCACTGGTAACGTTAGCAACCCATAAAAAACAAACAAGACAAAGGAAGAACAAGAGGAGCACATACTAGGCTCACCATGGCTAAAAGCCCCGCGGGGCGGGATCCTCCTCTGCTAAAGGACCCAATGGTGCTCCTTTTCTCCAACAGCTGCAGTAGTTGTAGCAACAATAGCAATAGCAGTAGTCGCTGCAACAGTAGGAACAACAAGAGGAGCCACAACAACAACAGTAGCCGGTATAGTAGGAACAGCAGCAGTAGTCACAACAACAATAGCAGTAGTAGCAGCAACAACAGTAGCTACAACAATAGCAGCTATTGCTGCAACAGTAGCATCCGCCACTACAACAGCCACTGCATAAGCCACAACTATAGTAAGAGCAGTAACAACTGTAGCAGTAGCACCACACAAGCATCATCGCCAGTAGTAGCAGCACGCTTCTGTTTGGGGTCCGCGTTTCAAGTTGTTTGGACACTTTTGTAACCGGGTACTAGCATAGACGCTGCCTGGGTTCATTAAGCCATAACCCCTTGCTGTTGTTTTTGTAGGCGATTCCATCTGCACGATTATGTTTACAATGTGGGTATCTTGATATGGTCCAGTTTTCAGGGAAAGCGGACGACGACCGGGTTTCGGGTTGCAGGGCTCACCGAGAAAACCCTACCTGCCAGAAAATAGGTCACTTTTCTGATTGGCTGGTAAGCTGAGTAACAAGCTCGACAGAGCTGAGGGTGAGCTAATTCTTGGAGGGGTCTCCCATTGCTGTTCATTCTGAGTTGCTAATAAGTTCTTTCCAGCTTTGTCTGTCTGTCTGGCGCTCACTCCTCAGCGTGGAGTTTTCTCTCTCATTGACTCAGATTAGCAGAAGGGGGCTGCAGTGCAAAGCAACAAGCTTGGGGCCATGCCTCCTCAAGCAATGTTGCAGCCTCAACATGCTGTACTAGTCTAGGATTTCTAGCTTTTGGAACCTTCGGAATTGCTTGCCTTTGAGACGATTTCCTACATGATGTGGGTGTGGAATTGTGTGCCTCACGGCCCACTCCTGTGTCATGTGACGTCCTATAAATGGTGGTTTGGCCACCGTGCTGACCTCCGCTTGGCACGCGTCTGGGATTGTCTAACATGTTATGTCTCCCAGACGTCCATTAGAGTAACAAGTTGCCTCGTGGGCGTTTGTGACTGTTTCTTGGGGTCGCATCCCACTATAAGAGCCTAGATGTTCTGGGAATAGAAATTGCATTCTCGAGTCCTGGGATTCTTTCTTTCTTCATTCCTACATGTTGCAAGATTTGCTCCAGATTCAGGCCTCCAACCATCGCACCCATTCATGCCCGCGTGTCTGCTACGTGGTGAAGGGTTCTTTGGTTGACCCCAGTAGCCTTGGCACATCAGAGGGTCTTATTACCATGTCTATTTCTGTTTATTCTATGCCTGCTATTGCTGCTAGTCCTTCTGCACCATCTGTCTCCTTGCGAGCTACGCAATGAGTAGCCTCTCCCCTAGTGGCCATGAAGCTCTGCCCCTAGTGGGCTTTGCACTTGCTTCTTTACCTGGGTCTACCATGCTCTGCCTTACTTTTCACCTTGCGTCTCTCCTTCCTTGCCTGCCTTGTCTCCTGAAGTCTCATCACTCCCCACGGATCTTGCCGCTGATCCAGCCATTCTCTTTGCCGGTCTAGCACCCTCTGCATCCTCTGGCCCGCCTGCCGCCTCCCCTCCTGTGAGTCCAACAGCATCACCCTCATTGTCGCATGCAGCTCCCCCTAATCTTGAGCCTGACTCTCCCCCCACTGCTATTGTGCCTGAGTATTGACGTTGACCTGCAAGTATTCATGCGAGGTGGGTGGTCGCCTTCGTCTACGACTACCTAGTGTGCAGCGTCCTCCTCTCAGACCATGGTAACCAAGGTGCATATTACGTAGGGTGAGTTTGGTTGGCGTCGCCTTGGCCGTGCTGTCCTTGAAATCTGTGCGACATCCAGTTCAACGCACTGTCTCGCGTGTGCCACCGCGGAAGTCGTACATCCGGTGGCTGTCCTCTGGACGCTCGACCGCACGGTCGTGTGACGTAGTAAGGCTCACGTTGTGCGCCCGTCGGCAGCTGGAGGATGTCGCACGGTTGTGCAAGGCCATCCAAACTTACCCTTAGCTGTGAGGCTATGAGTGGAGACCTAGGCACTGAAGTACTTGGGTTGTGAGTCAGGGAAGAACCCTAGGTTGCACTGTCGCCAGACACCTTGGGAGGGTACGAGCAGCTGCATTGTGAGCACTTGTGTGCTCACAACTCAGCAAAAGAGAGTTTTCCAGAACCTGTCTCTCTGAGCCAAGCCCACTCACGGCCTGATTCACAGTGGTGGGAGATGGTTATGAAAGAAGAGATGGATTTCCTGAAGGAACATGGAGTGTTTGAAGTGGTTGATTCGCCTCCAGGGCCAAAGGTTGTCAAAGCCGGATGGGAAGCTCGATGGACCGAGTAACAGCTACAAGGCAAGACTGGTGGTGAAGGGGTATTCTCAAGACCAGGGAATCGAATTTGATTCCACATCTTCTACTCTGTCGGTAGGATGGACATGGCACGAGCCCTGCTTTGACTAGCTATTTAGATTAACTGGAAGATTCATCAGATGGACGTAAACAACACATTTCTACACGGGAGACTGGGCAAGGAGATTTACACGGTCAAGCTGCTCGGGTTTGATGATGGAACATGTCGTGTGTGGTGTCTGAGAAAGGCTCTGTACGGATTGAAACAGTCTCTCAGTTGTTGGAACAGTAAGATTCACTCCACACTTGAGTGTGGGAGTTACAAGAGGAGTGATGTAGATCCCGCACTCTTTTTGAGTGAAGCATCTGCTACATTGGTGGCAATTCTTGTACATGGTGATGAATTTCTAATGGTGTCACCAGACATGGCGGTTGTATAGAAAGTCAAGGATTTCCTGCAGGCCACATACAAGATGAAAGACCTTGGCGACGTTGAGGGTTTTCTGGGCATGGAGATTGCCAGAGACCGCGAGCGTGGACTGCTCCATGTCCACCACATTAGATTCATTGAGACCTTAGAGGAGAGGTTTGTAGAGCTGCTAGCCTCTACACCTTCACTGTCCACTCCTATGACGCTTGACGAGAGAAGTTGTTGAAGACCGATTCGATCCGGGTGAGCCGGTGGAGTCGCCGCTGTACCTGCAACTCATTGGCTCACTGATGCATCTAGTCATCACCACGCGGCTTGATATTACATTTTCGGTTAACCTTCTTGCACAGTTTTCACAGAGCACCCACGCTCTCCACTTGGAAGCTCTATTGCACTTTTTGTGCTACGTCCTGTGAATGCCTCAGCATGGCTGGTCTTTCAAACACATCCGTCAGTCGTGGTGTCTGGGTTCACCGATAGTGACTGGGCCTGGAGCATAGATGGTAAAGGTTGGACAGGGTATGTGTTTTGTCTTGGAAACACAGCTGTGTTGTGGAAGATTGGAAAACAGGGTTGCGTTGCATGAAACACAGTGGAGGCAGAGTATGTTGCACTTGGCGCAGATGCTTGTCACAGTTTGTGGTTGCGTCGAAAGCGTTGTGAACCATTTCAGCCCATTGAGTGTGTTGTGTTGCATTCTGACAACCGTAGCATGACTGAAATTGCAGAAGTGATGGTTTTGTCCATGCAATTACAAAAAAAAATCGCAGTTGAGTACCATTTTATGTGTGGTCTGTGGGAACAATGGCAGGTGGACGTGGTGTGGATCAGGACAAAAAGTCAGCTCGCAGACTTCTTGACCAAGGCATTGGGTTGTGAACATATCAAGAATGCAGTCACTGCTGTTGGCCTCTCTTCCATGCCTGTGTAATGCTTGATGGGACGCACACTGCTGTTTAAATCCCTGTTGTGTTTGTGTCAAGAACTTGTCATGCATCCTCAGTGTTAATCTTTACATGTCATCAGCGTGTTCATGAACATGTCTGCCACAGAGTCATTGGTGAGTGATGTTACATTTTCATAAAGGGAAACTGAGGGTGACCCTACGGCTGCTGTTCATGCATAGGCAGATTCTTGCGATGGAAAAGGACGTGTCGGCGGCTGAAGAGTGGCGAATGGGGCCCCGACCAGAACTCTGCTGAGCACGAGTGTCTTGGTTAAAATGTGTGGATTTCATGGGTTCATGGTTCATTATAGTCACAAAGAAGAAATCCAGGACACATTGGACATGATGAGAAAGCCAACCTGGGCAGTCTAGAAAAATTCCAGGGTGATTTTAACTTTGTCGGCGTGTAAAGTGAGCGAGCTCGATTTCAAGATCGAAGCTTGCTTGCTCGTCTGCTTGAGACCTTGGCTGTTCACGCTGATAATGCTTAGACATCGCCTTGTCCACGTGGACCCTCTTGATGCCACAGGTCCTGAACCTGCTGAGGTTAGAAGCTTAACCTTACAGTCCTCATGTGTCTAGCAGTGTAGTGTGTGTGCGGAAAGCAAGATATCAAGGTTCTACATGCGAGAGCAGGACAAGATTCTCGTAACAAACTGTAGTTTTGTTTTCTGTGTGACAGCTGCCACATGTGGCAAACGTGTTAGAACCAATCGTGCATGACATGTGTTACACCAAAAAAACATGATGTTTCATTCCAAAAAAGCGGACAGATCCATTGCTAAGGAGTTGTTGTGAAGCGTCAACAAGAACAACCAAAGAAAATGATGCAACGTTTTTTCCACGAACTGAAGAATGAAGCTGTGACAAATTGCGGCAGTCGCCTGCAAGTTGAGTTTGTGGAGATTTTTTTTCTACATCAAACAACTGCGCTTCACTCTTCTTACTTCTTTTTTTTTGGTCCACGTAGTTTGGTTACAAGTGCCTAACACCGCCGGCTAGTCCTGGAGATTTTTTTGTTTCCAGTGGCACAAACTTGGAGTCGTTGGGAGAGGTTGCGGAGGAGTGACATGTTACCCTCAGAATGTAAGATTTTGAATGCACTGGATTTTTTTCTGAGAAAATGATGTAGAATGTAGCTATTTTTTACAATATCTTGCAGTCAGAGTAAAGTCACCTTGAAGCTTTTTAACGGCAACTTCACTCCCGGCAGCTTGCTTTGTTGTCTCCCTCATCAGATGCGAAGTGGACGTTGTGAGATTTTCCCAGATTTGAGCGAGACGGAGACAAGACCGAGACCGGGAACATTCAAATCGGTACGAGACCAAGTTTTTCTTGTCCTTTGTATCCGGGGCAAGCCATCTCATACTGAAGTGGAAAAAGATGAGTTTGAGATCGAGGAATTTTGTCTCGATGTCGATTTAACAGGCCTAGATGCGGCCACCAATGCCCTGAGAGGACACAGACGGGTGATTGGTAGTACAACGACTTTTGGGTGATGCCGGGCTCTAGTACGACAGCCAAGCATTTCACCAAGCCCGCATCGTGTCTGCACCAACTGTATTAGCATGTTTACGAGCTAAGAGGTCATTGTAAGCTATGGACGAGTGCAAACATACATGACAAAACCCTGCGCTCTACCATGACTCAATAGAATGCATGTCTACACAAAACTCCAACAATTCAAGCTCCTCACATGTTGTTAAATGGACTTTGACGTATTTAAGTGTCTTCTAGTGTTGTGCAGTTTACGCATCTCAATTCGCCGTGATGGTGTTCCAGCAACTGCATTGCTTCTTCTCTAACATGTGTGATGCATTTTGACCACCTACTTCACCCATGCATGGCTAAAAGAAACTTCTCAATGATCAGCACCCGGACACTAGATGGTCCATGCTAGTTGTAGGTAGCCATGCTTGCTAGGATGCAGAGTGTGATACACCCGATGTGGGTGCCATGTGCACAGTCATACAATGGAGCACGCGTTGTTTCACTTAGAATCATCTAGCAATCTCAAGAGCAGCAAGTAACAGTGTAATAGGTGATAGATGCTAGTTGACTAGGCCTCCCTATTTGTACATCTTACCGTGACTGCTCGGTTGTGTCCATGCTCATGCAGATCCCGGATGCGGACCTAGCTATCACTAGAGCATTGTTGGGAGGTGGCCCTATCCACCATTATTTGCCAGAAAGGCGCTACAATGTCACGAGTGCTTCCTAGGATGCACTTTAGTTTTTTTGGTAGTCTCTAGAGTTTTCTCGGTGGACTGGATTGTAAACCCAAGTTGCATGTTTTGCATTGTGCATCCACTAATAGATGCCATGTATGTGCATGCGACCAGTCCTTGCGTTTGGCTTTAGATTGTGCATCTCTAGGTTCAGACGGTGTTGCACTTGGATGCTTGTGCGCAGAGCTATGGATACAGGACAAAGTGGTATTGCTGTGTGTGCCACTCACTATGTGATGCAATACATATCTTTGATGTATGCTTTTCAATTGTCATCTCTCTCTCTCTCTCTCTCTCTCTCTCTCTCTCTCTCTCTCTC
>SZWC01020592.1:29756-48970 GCA_023375785.1 Penium margaritaceum
CCCTCTCTCTCTCTCTCTCTCTCTCTCTCTCTTTTTGAAGGCATTGAGGCTTATGAGACTTTGTGTATCTTGCCTTGAAAACAGCAAAGGATAGGAGTAGATCTTGAGGCTCTTGTCCTGTCAAAACAATCTGTGTCGACCGATCAGCCATCTGAGCGGCACACATCGCCGAAGATGAGGGCTGGTGAGATTGCAAAATCCAACAAGGGGTATGAGGATGACCAACCGGCGATATTGCTACAAGTATGAACGGGCAGTTGTAAGAGTCGCCGAACAGTATAGGCACTATTAGATGAAGGAGCTTCTCATAGAATTTTCAGGAACAATATGGTTCGGAAGCTAGGCTTGCAAACCAAACCGGGAGTGTTTGAATGAGAAACCTTCGACTGACAAATGTAAACTTGTCAACTTCCTGAACCACTCTGGCGTTAAATAAGAAATCTGTATGACATAACGGTCTAGAGGACTTGCCCAATGAGCGACCAGAAAATCATCCTCGGGTGAGACTAGTTATACCGACAAAATCCTTAGGTTGACTGGAGTAGTGGAGCAGTTTAGCAGTTTGGCATTAATAACGGAAAGGGACACCTGCCTCTGGTCGAGCGACCCATGATGCAGTGGCGGTTACGAGTAGCAGCAAAGGTGGAAGCAAGAGAGGAATTAACAGTAGCCATAAAATACAAACCGATGTATCTGGACGTGGCCATACGATACCTGAAGTGCGGAGCTCAAGCGTGGCTAGTCCACGTGGAAGCACGGGAAGTAGAGAAAATCATAGCTGCCGGAGCGACATTGATGACCTCAATACCTTCCAAGTTCACAGCCATACTGAAAGCATTTGCAAAGCTCATCGAGGAGTTCAAAGGTGTTTTTCTCGATGATCTACCTTAAGAGTTATCATCGCAACACAACATCAACCATCAGATAGATTTGAGGCAGGAAAGCAGATGGACAATGAAGGGGACCTATCGAATGAGTGATCACAAACCGACCAAAATCAAGAGGAAATTTAATGTGACGCTCGGGCAGGGGTTCATCGGACCCTCTCCGTCACCCTACACATCACCGGTGCTTTTTGTGAAGACAAAAATGGGAAAGATGCAAATGTGGGTGGCCTACCGAGCATTGAGCGTCATCACAATGTGAGACGCAGCCCCCTCCCCCGAGCAGATGAACATTTTCACCAACTTTGTGGAGCCCATATTTTGAGCAAAATTGACCTACGTAGCGGCTATCATCAGATCTGATAATGACGTCAAGAAGACAACATTCTGCACTCGATACAAGTACTTTGAGTTCACGGTCATGCCAATTGGACTCACTTCTTCCCCTATAACATTTATGGCGGCATTCGCCCGTACCTTGATGACTTTTTCATTGTGTATCTCGACAATATCCTCATGTACAACGACACCCCAGAGGAACATAGTAGACATCTCCGAAGAGTTCTAAAGATTTTACAAAGAGAAAAAATCTTAAAAAAACTCTCAAAGTACGACTTTGGTCGCCGTTCAATTGTACAAGGATCCATTTTTGGGCCACATCATCGGCGGCGGACGGATCACCATGGATGCGAAAAAAGGTGGAGGCGGTCACCGATTGGCTGACGTCCATGATTTTTTGGGACATCGAGGTGTTTTTGGGCTTCTGTAAATACTACCAGTAATTCCTGAAGGACTACGCTTGGGTATTAGCACCTCTCTCCGATCTCACCTGGAAAACCATCGAGTGGAACTAGAGAGACAAAAAAAAGAAGCATTTAACTCTTTGAGAAACGCTCTGACCTCAGCGCCCACCTTAGATCCAACGGTGGACTACATTATGGCCATCAATGCACTCGATCAAGCCATTAGAGCTATTCTCCTTGAAAACAACGGCGACAAAGAACAACTCATCGTGTACATGTCCCAAAAACTACGTGGGCCGGAACTCAACCACTCGAAGTACAAAAAAGAGATGCTCGCATTTGTCCACGCGTTCAAGACATGGCGGTGCTAGTTGGAATGCCGGCGATGCATCTTCCGCACTGACCATCGCGCCCTAAAACATTTCAAGACTCAGCCAAACCTAAGGCGTCAGCAAACTCGATTGATGGAGTTCCTTGAGTCCAATTTCGACTACGATATTGAGCATCGCCCTGGAAATGCATATCCAACAGACGCTCTCAGTTGACAACTGGATCTAATGGCTGAGATCCATACGTTGCTTGTTGAACAAGACCCCTACCTTGCAAGACTGCTCCTTAAGGGTTATGAGGGGTTCGGTGGGTACGAGAAAACCAAGTTTTGGTTCGGCAACCTCTACTGGTGACGGCAGTTCACTTACCAAGTTGTTGTTTCTCTAAACAAAGAATTGCACCGAATGCTATTGGTGGAGTGAGAAACTACTTGGAACCTTCCTAACTGCTTGCCACCTAACTAGACGTGAGCGCTAAGTCAGTGTGTGATGACAGTCACAGGTCATGCATGAAACTACAAGGGTCTGGATTTGGACATGTACAGAGTGTTAGGAGGGTCAAGTTGAAAATGATTGTAGAGAGAGAATAATAACTGACAAGTACACAGCATAAACACATGCTGTGGCGTATGGCGGGTGACGCAACGGTGGTATCAGTTTGTCCTAAAACCGGCCCAAACCACTATTTTGGCCATAACTCTACGCACACATTTCCAAACGCATGACCGTATGAACATAGAGATGCAGAATCTTGAGGCAGACACTAAGACTGATCACACGTATAGGTATGGCATCAATAAGTGGGCAGACTATGCAAAACATGGAAATTGGGCTCAGAATCCAGTCCACGGAGAAAACCTTAGCGGCTGGAGATGTACTACAGAGCATTCAGGAAAGCATCTGGGACGACGAGGCAGCTGTCTGGCAGGTTCTGGTGGGTGGAGCGACCACGCGTCAGTGCTCTGACACTAGCTGGGTCTGCATCAAAGACCTGTGTCACAATGGTCAGGTTGTAGGTGTTGAAGACGTCTTGGGATCCTCATGATGTCGTCATGCTCTCAAGTATTGCTGCTTTATACCACCAGCATGAGGTATACAAGCAGTCACCGTGGTCGTCAGTTATGACGGGTGCAGGGCACATAAACAAACACTTTTTCTGGCTGAAACAGCCGGCATCACAATGATGACTAAGCAAAGGTTGAGAGGAATTGCTTGAAAAAACAAGTATGGTGAGAGCCAATCAAGCACACTTACGCAGGCACCTTCTTGCAAAACGGCTACGCTCACTATCCGTTGTAAACACCAACCACATCACAAGGTCTCCTCGTAGAATTGGTGCAATCCAATTGCCGGTATCTCGACAGTGCAAGACGTCAATCACACACCCATGTACCAAACATCATGCAAGGGGTACAAAGCAATGAGGTCTCCTCGTGACCCCAGAAAATGTGTCCGAGTGTCTAGGTCTCGACCACAACTGCTCGCATGCATGGAGCATACATGACACATGGAGACAATGGGTCTCCATGTCACACCGGCTCAACTCACCATGTGTGTGGGCCTCGACCAACATAACCTTGAAGAGAGCATCGTGTCAGACCCAAACCAACCATGTTCTCCTCATGAGAGTGTCTGGCCAAACCCCATATCAACACTCCCCCTCAGATGCAAAGCTTGGCAGCACGATCAAAGCTGATGGCTGCGCCAAACACAATCCTCGAGAAGGGAGCACGACTCCCCCATGGCCACATTCCCCTGCACAGCAATAGCAAGGGTGATGACAATGATCTGGGACGTGCTCTCACATAGACTCACCCCGTAGCACCGTCATCACTTTTGCCTTCATCACTGTCGTCATCGTGGTCACTACTATCATCACATGTTTCTGCAAGTAGTGCAGTGCTGAGGGTCCTCTCTAAAACACTCACCTGTTGTATGGCCTCCAACTGTTGAGCTGCACACTGCCACACGGCCTTCGCAGCGTCGAGGCACGTATTCAGCTTGACGTGCTCTGACACGGTAACTGACCGGCCGGATGCATATGCAACATGTAAGATATCAGTCACAATACAGACCTGAAGGTGGACCTATGTCATGTGTACGACGGTGCAAGCCAAGGCCTACTGCAACCTTGCGGCCTTGTCTTGTTTGAAGGAATGTAGCTTCGCCTGCTCGTTGCACAAGTCGACATCCTCCGCGTTAATCGTCGACTCAAGTGCCGCTAGGCCATGAGCTGTTGGCACGGCGTGGGCACCAGACAATGAGTCACCACGTAAGTTGTGTGGAGCTATAGGAACTGCTCCTACGATGGCAGCGACTAATGCTAACACAGCTGTCCCTCAACCATCAACTATCCCTCAACCATTAGCTACGGACGTCGGCATGTGTACCTACATCTGCTCCTACGACGTCATCGTAGTAATCGAGCATGGAATCAGTGCCGTGGTTCTCCTCCCGACCCCTGGTGTGCAACCCATCATCCACCTGCTTTTAGAGGTCTTCCCGTCGCAAATGTGCACCCTGTGGAGACCCCTCAGCTGCCTCAAGATATGTGTGCACATCCTCCATGCACTCGTCGGTAGCCTGTCATGCTAGAACAACCGTGGTGCCCCAACGGCTGCTCATATCCTAGAGCTTGGCCATCAAATCCTACACTGGCACCTCCACTCAAGCCACGAGTGCCTCTTGTGTGTCCACTACAGACTGCAGGTGTTCAAGCATGGGAAATGTAGCTCGAATGATTGCAAGAATGTTGTCGACCGAAACCGTTGTGGTGGTGAAGGCAGCCATGAGCCGGAGGTTTGAAGCTTTCCCTCCGCTCTCTATAGTAGCCACACATGTAGGGATGACTCGTACAAGCTCATCTGCTTGTGCCGACATGTTGCACACACGGACGTCTGCGAACATCCAAGGACCATCCCGCGCTTGTACTATGGCTACTACAAATACGACATCCCACTGGGCCTCTACATTTCCTCTGATTCTACATCTGACCACTCCACATGGGACGACTCGTCCTCATAGAGGATGTCTGCCTCCTCTTGGCGGTCGGCCAAATGCTCCCGGTGCCCAACACTATCCGTCACATCCATCCTATAGTGCCAAGTGGTCATCAGTGAGCACTCCACCCCCCCACTGGCTAATGGACTGACACAAACCAGGAGGGAGTGGCGCACCAACCCCACGACTGGGGACAAGGGGGGTGTCTCTATTGCAACCCCTTCCACCTCCACAACTGCTGCTATCGCCCCAACCGTCGCCACGTCATCAATGGTCTCTGATGCCTCTTTGGATCACTTTGCCACATCCAGTGCAATCTCCAACTTGATCTCTGTCGATGACTAAGCGTCAGACCACTCCTCCTTGGATGAACAGGCCTCCTCCACAGCTTGGGAATCCGTTGCACCCCTCCTGCACTCTCCGGTGGTTGTCTGCAGCCGCTCCATCCCCCCCTCAACTGACACACCGGCAGAAGCTACGAAGAGGTGCCACACCAGCCATGCGACCGGGGATGAGAGAGTTAGCTCTGCGGTAACGTTTGTGACTACTACTGCTGCCACTGCATCCTGGGCACATCTAGCCAAATGTGCCGTCCACTGCCTCGCGTGCCGAGTGCAAGCGCAACAAGCGTGAATTGAAGGGACTACCACAGAATTGGAGGGCTTCGAGTTTGGGATGACTCCAACTGAATCCAGGATAGAGCTGAGGGCATGGAATGTGGACCTGAGATCGGGAGGCATGACACAGTCAGGTGACGACACAGTGAGAGATGAGGATGGAGAGGAGGAAGATGGGGGTGTCTAGAGCGGCATAGTGTCAACGGCCTGGTGGCAACGGCCTACTCAAAGACCACATGTTGCGTGAGCTATTGCACCATGCGCTTTAGACCCTGAAGCTCGGCGTACAACACCGCCGTAGCTCCACTGAGGGGTGCCACGGTATTGGCTGACAACGCCTCTAAGTCGGATGGTGAATAAGAAGGGCAAGATTGTATCCAGGGCGGTTTCCACCCGACAGGGCGCTTGCGATATTGGAGTCAGCCATGGTGACGATCGCCACAATAAGAGGAGGCAAAGCCGTTAGACACTTGAGGCGTGTGCCACGGTTACAACTACAACTATGGACGCGGCGCCTACCGCACACGTAGTGCCGGTGCAAGCCACGGCACCGGCTTTGCTCCCTGCCACGCTAGTGTGCTCATCTTCAGAGCTTGGCATGGATGAGTGCACAGAGCACTTGATCCCGTTGGCACAAGGCCACAGGGGGAGATTGGTGATCAAAGCACAATCTCTCAGACGTGCTACGACGTTGTCACAAGGACGGCCAACATTATGTTGGTGGTGTACTGCTATGCAACTGCTACGCGATTGCGATGCTACTATCGTGCAGCTAACGTAATATGCGGCCTTAAGTCGCCTTGCGTGCTGCTGTTGCTATCGTTGCTATCTACAGCTTCCGTCAACGCCGATGACTGTGGTATTTGCCACCTCTTTGCTACTATTGCTAACATCGCATCTCATGCGATTCTTACTGCCAGTGCGGTCGACGTCCTCTCACTTTCATTTATTCTTTTTTCGTTCTCCGAATGCTCGGTACCAGGGGGTACCCATTCTTGGGGTCTTTCTTGAGTGCCCCACTCGAAGACCCCCCTTGCCCTCTTCCTTTTTTTTGTTGGATGGCTTGACCCTCGAGGCAAGCTCATCGATTGGATGAGCTCATCACTCGGCACAATTGTCGATCGGCAAGCTCGCTTGACGGCAAGCTCCCCAGCGAGATCGCCCGGTGGTGGGCCCGCTTGTAGTGCAAAGATGCAAGGCGGCTTCACATTGCAAGCAAGCGGCAGTAGTGGATGCTACCGCTACGGCTACCACTGCTGCACGTACTACTACTAATACTACTGTTGTTTATGTTGGCCAAAGCAACTGCGGCCGTGCTGCAGCTGCTTGTCGTCGCTCCTGCTGCTACTGCTGCTACCGTACGGTCCTATTGTAGCTATGACAAGGTGGTGGTGAGCACTGCAATTTCATGCTGCTACTTCATGTAGCTGTGGCTGCTGCACGCTGCTGTTGCTATGATTGTCGCTCGTCGCTGCAAGTGCTTCTAATATTGGTGCGCCTGCTAACTGACGACACTCCTGTTGTAGCTGCTTACAGTCGCCAACTACAATCATGGCTGCTGCCCTCTAGCGCTCCTGCTGCAACTGCTAGCTGCCACCGTTGTTGCTGCAGCTGGTACTACTGATGCTGCTATCCTCCGCCGCTACGGATGCAAATTTTTGCCACCAAGTTTGTAGCTCCTGCTTCTACTGCTAATGCAGCTACTGCCCACCACTGCCACTGCTACACCTATTCATGGCTGGCGCTCCTGCTTTGGCTGCTGCTGAGGCTTGTCCCCTCTGTCGTTGCTTCTGTAGTTTCTCGCCAATTTTGTTGCTTCTTTAGTAGCTCGCCACCGCCACCGATATTACTGTTGCTGCTATTGCTACTGCTATGGCTGCTTTCCATAGCTACTCTTGGTACAAGAGCTTCCCGCCACTGCTGCTGCTATGGCTGTTGTTGCTTGTGGTTGCCAAGCGGAGAGAGCGGAGAGAGTGGAGAGTAGCAGAGACTCTCCGCTACTTCCACGACTCTGCTACAACGTAGTCGTGGTGGGTCCTTCAGGATCTACTTCTGCTACTATGGGTAGTTGTCGCTGCTTCCAATCACTGTTACTACTAATGTGCTTCTGCTGCACAGCACAACGAGCTCTCACTCATTTGCTCTAATACCATTAGAAACTTCCTCAAACCTTCTTAACCGCTTGCCATTTAACTAGGCGTCAGCCCAGAGTCAGTGTGTGATGACAGTTACAAGTCATGCACAAAACTACAAGGGTCTACGTAGGGACACGTACAGAGTGTCTGAAAGGTCAAATTGAATATGATTGCAGAAAGAGAATGCCAACTGGCAAGTAAACATCATAAATACCTCCCACGACGTATGGCGGGTGACGTAGCGGCAGTGTTAGTTTATCTTTAAGTCGACCCATAATGTTTTGGCTGTAACTCCGCGCACACGTATCCAAAGGCAACACCGTGTGAACCTACAGGTAAAAAATATTGAGCCAAACACTACCACTTGGCACACGCAGAGGTCTGGCATCCATCAGTGGACAGACTATGCAAAACATGCAAATTTGGCTCAGAAGCCAGTCCATCGAGAAAACTCTAGCGATTGAAGAAAAGCTTCAGAGCATCAAAGCAAGTACCTGGGACATCGTGGCAGCTGTTTGGTAGCTGTTGGTAGGTACAGCGACCATCCGTCGGTGATCCGACGCCAGCTGGGTCCGCATTAGGGACCTGCATCAAAATGGTCATGTCCTAGGTGCTGAAGACGTCTCGGGACCCTCATGATGTCGTCATGATATCTACTACTGCTGTTTCATACCACTGGTATAAGGTATACGACTAGTCATCATGGTTGTGAGTTGTGATGGGTGCAAGCCACACAAACCAACAAAAAGGAGTGCCATGACACCGGTCCAAGTGGACGCTTTGACAAAGACAAAACACTCAAGAAGCTAGAGAAACACTGCTGGTGGGACAAGATGCAGACCGATGTGGCAGCACATTGCAAATCATGAGACACCTGGTCTCTTTCAAGCCCAACCTGTTCCGACCAAACAGAGGGCCAACATCATCAGGGATTTTGTGACAGGACTGCTCGCCACTTTCGAGGGGTATGACGCCATTCTCGTCGTGGTGGAAATATTTTCTAAAACTTTTCATTGCATCCCAATGACGCCCATCGTCACTATAGAAGGAACAGTGCTGTTGTGTCTAAATCAGATTGTGCGGCTGCACGGAGTGCCACGCACCATCATCAATGACAGAGGCGGCCGCTTCAATAGGAGTTTCTGGCGCAAACTGACGACATGCTACGACAGTCGGATCCACCTATCTATGACACTCCATGCTCAGAACGATGGGCAACCCGAGTGAACCAATCAGACGGTCGAACAACTTCTCCAAACGTTAGGAGAGCCACACGACACCGATTGGGTAGCAAATTGTGCACCGTTGAGCT
Source organism: Penium margaritaceum (assembly GCA_023375785.1). NCBI lineage: Eukaryota > Viridiplantae > Streptophyta > Zygnematophyceae > Desmidiales > Peniaceae > Penium > Penium margaritaceum. The sequence goes on from SZWC01020592.1 coordinate 38,777, forward strand.
TGCATACAAATCTGCCACTTCCACCGCAACTGGTGCAAGACCTTTTTGAGGTGGTGTAGAGTAGAATTCCTGCCACAACAGCTGGATTGCAAACTCAAAGTAATATTCCCGCGGTTGAGATTCACAGCCAGGACTTCACAAGAATCTGGGACAAAACGCAACAGACCCTTGCATAGATGCAAGCCGCAATGAAGTAGGAAACCGACCGACATTACAGCGATGACGTGTGTAGCGCCGGCGATTGCATCCTCCTCAACTCTGCAGATATCAAACTCTGAGGACATGACTTCACAAAGCTCACACCACGCTGGTTGGGACCATTTTAGATCTAGCAGATGCAAACTCCTGCCGTTGCTTGCCTTTGCCTCCCCAACAGCATGGCGATCCACCTTGCCTTCCACATCAGTAAACTCAAGCACTATCAGAACCCTTGTATGGACTTCCATGGCAGAGACGTCACTCCTCCACCTCATATAGAAGTGGACGGGGATATGGAGCACGTCCTTGAAGATACTCTCGGACATTGAAGCTATGGGAAAATGACTGTGTATTGTAGTTACTAGGCAAGTTCCTTTTTGAACAAGCATGTCATGTGAGTGAGCAACTGGAGCCATGGATGCGACAAGGCTTGCCTTCAAATTGAGTGTCACACCAAGAGAAGAAACAAGAGGGGGAGTGAGTCTAAGAAACCGGTGAGCACGCACTCACATCGAGCAGCTGACTCAGACGAGCACGTGCTGCCACCCGAGAGTCGAGCCCAACCACTCGGCAGAAAACCGAGGGCGGCTGCTCACCAATGCATGGCTCACAATCGACATGGTGGCCCCTAAGGATTAGTACTCGGACAATATTCAACTCACCAAAAACACTCAGAAGTAGACACGCATGATGTAGGGAACGATATGGAGAATGTACATGCCCTAGCATCCATTGCATCAATGAGATAAAGTCAATCAACAGCCATGCATGTACCAGAGGGCACTCTTAATTGGATTCGCTGCTTCATGACGCAAGGGTCTCCAGTCATGATGGGCTCGCATGATGTTCCCCCATGTGAGGCCATGTCATTTAATCTGTACATGTGGGTGCCATGGTAAGTGACACAAGAGGGAATTGAGGTGTGAGTGGCCAACGAACTTCAACACTCCCCCATGACCAGCAGGCAAACAATCCCACACACATGGAACGTTCTTAATGATGGGATAGACAGAGATAGAAACACGTCATGCAACTCAACCTGATTCATGGGGATAGATGAGAGCAATAGCATGAAAAACACTTTTGAAGATGTTTTGGCTGAGAGTCTTGGTGAGAAAGTGAGCTCTCTGGGAACGTGTATCCACCCAGGCAACTTGGACAGCGCGAGCAGGAATGCACTCGCGAACAAAATGATGCTTCATTTTGATATGCTTGGTGCGTGAGTGATGCATGCCATTGTTTTCAGCAATGGCCTTTGTGCTTTGATCGTCACAGCGCAGAGTGATGCAACAGATGGGCACATGCAATTGCTATAGCAGACGACAAAGCCGGACAGCCTCACACGTGCCTGCACCAAGAGCAATATACTCGGCCTCAGCTGTGCTACGGGAAACACATCCTTGTTTTCCACTTTTCCAAAACACTACCTTTCCACCCACCATGAAGATGTATACTTTTCTACTGCGTGCACGAGAATCCTGTGTCCAGTCACAGTCAGTGAAGCCATCAACTACGACTGAGGGTTGTGTGTGGAAGTACAACCCGATGCAGGGTGTGGAAAGTGCATATCGCACTACCCGCAACGCGGCCTCAAGATGAAGCTCATGGGGACAATGAGATAATTGAGACAAGAAGTTCACAGAAAAGGCAACATCAGCACGTTTAGTGGTAGCAAGATACATCAGGGAGCCAATGATCCAAAGGTACTCCATCACATCAACCGTCTCCCCCAGTTTGGATGGTTCGAGGGACTTCAGCAGCAACTGACCAGATGGGGTCATAGGTGTAGATGTTGTGGGGATGGAAGTGAGGAGCGGCCGAAAGCGCTCCCCCAAGCTACGGACGTACGTATCTTGGTGAACATGCAGGGTGCGGCATGTAAGATCACGCTCTAGTTCCATACTCAGGGAGACACGGGCTGGACCAAGGTCCTTCATTTTGCATGTCGCTTGAAGAAGGGACTTAACAGCCGCAAAAGACACAATGTCAGGAGATACAATGAGGAGGTCATCCAAATAGACAAGGATGGCAATAAGGGGCTTGGTAGGAGGACTGATAAAGAGAGCGGGGTCCACATTGCTTCTTTGGAAACCCCCTTTTTCAGAGTTGTTGTAATCTCTTGGTTCTAGTAGCATGGGGATTGCTTTAGGCCATAGAGGGCCTTGCGTAGGTGCCACACTTGGTTTGGTCCATCAGAGTAACAAGGCGGTTGTACCATGTAAATTGCTTCGTCAAGCCTGCCATGCGGGATGGCGTTGTTGACATCCATCTGCTCCAGCTCCTAATCATGTTGGTCTACCAGGCTGAGAAGTGCCCTGGAGGTGGTGTAACGACCCACTGGGGCGAAGGTCTCATCAAAGTCAACCATAGGAATCTGTGAGAACCCTTTGGCCGTGAGACGCGCCTTGTACCATTCAAGGGTATTGTGAGTGTTCAACTTGTGACGGTACACCCATTTAGCGATGACAGTTTCACGGCCTGGTGGGGGATCCAATAGCTCATACACGCCGTGCTTAGACAACGCGTCAAGCTTGGCTTTCATGGCTTGTTCCTACAGAGGGAAATCAGTTGCTATACGAGTGGCATACACAGTCAGTGGTTTAGGCGGAAGAGGAGAGAGGCCGGCAGCAGCAAAGCACAAGGCAACATACCCAGCTACAGACAAGGAGAGAGCTGAGTAAAACTCTTGTTCACTGAGGGAGTATCCAAGTGAAGTGTTTGGATGCACCACGGATACAGTTGTGGATAAGGCAGATGTTGTAAGGCCAAGAGCGCAAAGGCTAGGGTCACCAGAGACAATAAGGTGGGAGTGAGACGGGAGTGCCCCGAGGCGGCCACCACATGTGCACGGTGAGACTGGAGGAACAGATGGGACACGCGCAAACAGTGGAGATGAAGCCACAGGGGACAATGCAGCAGAGGTGAGGGCTCAGAAGGGGCTGGAGGAGAAGCGAGAGCGACGGGCTCAGAGGCAGAAGAGGAGTCATGGTAAGTAGAAGGCTCAGAAGAAACAGAGGGCTTAAGAGAAACAGAGGGTGCATGTACAAAGAAGGCAGAAGGAGCCGAGGGCTCAGGAGAGCCAGAAGAGGTAAGCCCAAGAGAGACAGAGGGAGCCAAGGACTCAGAGGTAGTAGAGGGCCCAGAGGAGGTAGCGGGTGCCGACGGACGCGCAGAGGGAAGAAAAGAGACACAGGAGGCAAGAGAGCCATCCCCATCCTGAGGAGGCGGAGGAAGGAACCCACCGGAGTGGGAGGGATCACGTTCAAACAAGTGTTCAAAGAAGAGGGCATCACAGGACTCAAGGGCATAATAGTGGGAGGAATCCCAGAATCTACAAGATTTGGAGAACGGGGAGATACCAAGAAAAATGCACAAACAACCACGAGGAGATAGCTTACCATCCGGTTGGTCGGTGGGAAGCCACACGGACACAAGACACCCCCATACACGAGGAAGGCAGAGATCAACACGGAGACTAGTCCAACGCACAAAAGGCGTGACAGTGTGGGGAAGAGGTCCATGTGGAACCCGTGTCCAAACACACGTCATGTAAGACATGGCTTCAAAGGCAAAGAGGCTGGACTGATCGGAGGCGGAGGGAAGGGAGAGTACACCATCACCAAGAGTGCATTTCCAACGCTCAGACACGCCGTTCTGCTATGGGGTGTAGGGTGTAAATGACCCAAGAAAAACACCCCGAGACTCAAGGAAGTGAGAGGTAGGGTCGAAGCACTCATCCCCTCTATCACTGGAAAAGACGCACAATGGACGAAGACAGGCGCGATCAGCTCGAGGAAGCCAGGACTCAAGCACGTCAGTGACGTCACTTTTATGACAAAGAGCAAAACCCCAACGGTAGCAAGAGAAGTCATCAGTCAAGCACAACACATAACAACCAAGACCACCAAGGAACACATGGGGTAGAGGACCCATGACATCAACATGCACGAGGTCCAGAGGGTGCAAGGTAGTGGACTCAGCACTGGTGAACGGGGAGCAGTGCATCTTGCTACTGGCACAATCAAGACAAGTAGAGGAGCAAGGAGATACAAATGTGGCAAGATCAAGTCCAGTAAGAGGCTAGAGGCGAAGAAGGCACTGAATGGCAGAGTGAGAGGGACACGGAACATGTGATCACAACGCACAACGAGAAGAACAAGGCGGCCAGACGAGTGCAGAGAGATAGAGGAAAGGTCGCGACTGCCCGAGAAGTCCATGCTCTGGTCGTCAATGGTGGTCAGAGAGAACAAATTGACGTCAAGTTCAGGGACAAACAGCACATCAGGGAGATACACAGTGCCACCAGGGCCAAAGCAAACAACACCAATACCTTAGACAGGGAGAAGTTGGCCGGAGCCAGTACGCACAGAGCGAACAGAGCCAACACGCCCGAGGGACATAAGAGAAAAATGACAGGTGGTCATGTGATATGTGGCCCCGGAATCAATGATCTAAAGGCCGTGACACGTACAAGTGGAGGGTAGAACAAGGCAGACAGTAATTGTGCCACGAGTGGAAAGGGAAGAGGCACCACCAAGACAAGTGGGACATGTATGAGATTGCCATTCTTCAATCCAAGAACAGTCATCAGGCAAAGCCCCTTGTACGCCACCGGATGCAGCGCCACGAAGGGTGGCATCAGACTCACAGATAGACACACGAGACTTTCCACTCATAGTCTCACCTCCCTCAGAGTGAAGGTGAAGGAGCTCCACCAAGCGTCGCTCAAGAGTGCGCTTTTCATCACGATGGTTAGAGCGGATAGAAGAGCGATCAGAGGAACGGTTCGAGAAGTGACCATCGTCGTGGGCCCATGGAGGCACATAGAAATGAAAAGAGGGAGGACCATAGTATAGAGGTCCAGATGGAGGCAGAATCCAGCCCCATGGGTTGGCGGGAGGTTGTGACGGTTGGAGAGGAGCAGGAGTGTTGGTGAGCACTGAGGCTGAGGAGGAAGGTGAGGAAGATGTACCGGTCACTGCTGTTGCTACAGAGGAGGAGGTGACACTTGTGCGCGCCCAGTGGACACGCATAGAAGATGCCAAATGGATGTCATCATGGGGAGCCGGGCACTTTGGTGCACAGTGTCTAGTGGCGCCGTAGTTCCAACAGGTGACGTCGATGGAAGTAGTGGTGCCTGAGGAGGGCTTGCTACCGCAGCCACCCCCACGCCCTTTCCCACCACGGACACCCCCACGACCTGAACCCCCGCCACCACCTCGGGAGGCAACTTGAGTTCGATGAGCTACAGTGGGAGACGAGAGGGATGGAGAAGAGGAAGTGGTTGCAAGCAAGGAGGATGAGGAGGTGGTGACTGCTCTTAGGATTGTGCGATGCATCAGTTTATTCTACAGGTTGCTCCACCAATCAGTGAGAAAAGATGTAGTGAAATCACAGAGAGGGCCGGCCACTAAGGGAGATTTCTCAGGGACCGAGGAAGCAGCAAGGCGCTTAAGCACAGAAGGCATAAGTTGCATGCCTAGTACTCATGTGCAGCCTCATTTGTCTATATCTGAAGTGTGTTGTACTGCATAGTCAGAGCTCTTTGAGTAGCATGTCCACTTACAGTTTTGCGGTGACGGATGAGGACATAAGCGCCAACAGGGTCAGCAGATGTGCCTCGTGTGGGGGCGGCGTTGTACGTGCCAATGTCATCAAGGAGACCCTCAGGACCTCCATTGATTAGGGCCCGCACCGCCTGAGCTCCCTCTGATGGCAGGGAGACAAATGGTGGCTTAGTAGGGGAGTAATACACCCACAAGAGCTCCCCTTACACCCATGCGCTGAAGCGTGTCGCCCAAGAAGTGAAGGTGAGTTTGGACGTGAATTAAGGCCATGGTGTTTCAAAATCTTGCTGTGTGGCCGGAAGGAGAGCTCGATCAATAGTAGTAGTAGAGACAGCGGGTGACGAGGAGCTGGGGACACTACCACTGAGAGGCACAGATGAGTCAGCGGATGTATTATCTTTGGCAGGCAAAGTAGTAGCAAAAGCTGGGATTGCACACAAGCATTCAATGACGAAGGTGGCTACTGTGGCGGCAAGCTCATGCTTGCTTCACGTCCTTGTTGAAGCTCATCCTCAACCTTGTAACAAGCTACTTGTGCCTCACTGAGTGCACCATGTAGAGCCTCTATTACTTCCTCTGTTCCTGGGATGATGAGAAGTGACAAGAGGTTTAGGTGGAGAGAAGATGGAAAGCAAGGAGAGGGAGGAGAGCTCACCAGGCTGGCGGCATGGAAGCAAGGAAAAGAGTGGCGATACCACTGCAGCCGCTGATGAAAAGAGAACAGCCACCCACGCAGCCACTGCTATTGTGAGGCAAAAGAGCCCTGTGACGATGGCGCCTACGACTGCGGCTGACGCTGACGTGATGAGGACGCTAGTGGTGTCAGAGGGTATCAGCTCTCAAGGTGCACCAGTGGGGGTCTAAACAACAGATGCAATAGATGCACGAACGGAACCGATGGCTTTGGTCGTTGCATTAGCTACGGAGGGTGCAGCAGTAGCCACAGCGGCGGATGCTATTGTCACTTGTATGGTGATGTTGGCAGCGACAACAGCAAGAAATGTGAGGGATGCTGTAGTGTGCCCGTAAGCTTCGGCTGCGCTGCCCACTGCGGTCTGCACTAAGGTTTTTCAAGCACATGGTGTGGCTGCAAAGGTTGTAGTGGCACTCATGGCTGCGTCAAATACGACGCTGGCCAAACCAATCGAGTCTGTATGAAGTGGCCAGACGGGGATGACGCCGGGGATGTCACGTGCGGTGGACGGTTAAGCTGCGTCTGCTATTGTGGGAGATGGAGCAGGGTGGGCAGTGGAGGCGGGGTTGGATGACTGGGGATCCCGTGGTGGTTGCATGCTTGAAATGGGTGGAGGTGATGGCGGTAGGTCATCTACTGTGTACCCCTGCCTGTTAATCTCCTAGCAGCTCTCTAGTCACCTCACGCTCTGATGCTGCGGCTATGTCCAAGCGCTAGCATGCGCTACCTAGCATGCAAAACGATAATGGAGTATCATCCTCAGTGCGTGGTGGCTCATCAAACATTCGAAGGTCCTCTCTTCCACTGTCAGCATAGCGAGCAACGGTACGAGGTGAGTGCAACTCTTCGTCCGGGGGTCCGTCAAGCGGCGGCGAGTCCAACGTGATAAACGTTAGGGCTACAGATGCAGCCAAGAGATGTTGCTGCTGTAGAGTGCAAGGCGTATAGGAGACACCGCCTGAAGTATAATGACTGCCGAGAGCGTCATGAAGCATGAGAGGCACTGAAGAATTCAGTGGTACTGAGTTTGGCGAGAGCACGACAGACGATGAAGGGGAGAGCTGTGATGACAAGATGGCCGTGACGAGTCATTGGAGATGTGACAGCGTGAAAGCGAGAGTTCCGGAGATTGGGAAGTGCCACTGGTGTTGATGATGCCTGGCCAAAGATATGGCCATGGCGGGCGATGGTACGGATGGACTGACTATGGCGAGAGTGCCGTAGGCAAGAGTGCCATGGTCCCATTGCAACAACAATGAGGCCAGTTCGCCAGGTAAGTCACAAGTCCAAGGTCGATGAGGAGTTGGGGATGAGCCCTATTGCTCTGATACCAGTAGTTACTAGGCAAGTTCCTCGTTGAACAAGCATGCCATGTGAGCGAGCAATTGGGAAACAACTAGAGCCATGGATGCGACAAGGCTTACCTTCAAATTGAGTGTTGTACCAAGACAAAAAAGAGGAGGGGAAGTGAGAGTCTAAGAAACCGGTGAGTACGCACTCACATCGAGCAGCCCACTCAGCCGAGCATTTGCCACCATCCAGGGGTCGAGCCCAACCACTCAGCATAAAACCAAGGGTGGTTGCTCACCAATGCATGGCCCACTGCCGGTATGGTGGTCCCCTCAAGGATCAGCACCCAGATGATATGCAACTCCTACAAAACACTTAGAAGCAAACAAGCATGATGCAGGGAACGGCAGTGAGAATGTACCAACCTTAGCATCTATCGCATCAATGAGATAAAGTCAACTAACAGTCATGTATGTGCGAGATGGCACTCCTCGATGGATCAGCTGCTTCATGACGCAAGAGTCTCCAGTCATGATGTGCTTGCATGATGTTCCCCCAGGTGAGGCCATGTCATTTAATCTGTACATGTGGGTGCCATGGTTAGTGGGACAAGGGGGCATCGAGATGTGAGTGGCCAACGAACTTCAACAAGTATCTGGTCTAGTGGCACAGCTACAATGCCGCGCATAACAGTTTGGAGCGCCACAACACCCTATGAGATATCGATCATATGATTGACGGCTACTCTCTACGTCTGCTAGCTCGCAGAGACGCCGCGGCTAAAAGGGGGCGAAGCGTTACGTCTATGACGTACACGAGTCCCTAAAACTCACAAGTGGGCATTTCTGTTCTTACATTCATGGCCCACCGAGGGAAAATTCAGGATTTGTATGGAGTCTGGCCAAGGGCATTTTTGCCAACTGCCTCGACCTCGTGTTCCGTTCCATAAGTTTCTATAAACTTCGTCCACATTCGAGAAAGGTTTACAGAAGTGTTGCAAACCATATGGAAGTTTGGATATCGTTCGGTCAACCTCTCGACGACGCTCGACCTTTATAAAAAGTGTCGCAATGTTCTCGAAGCCCCCCGACTTCTCTGTGGAGCTTCTCGAATTCACTACTCATGGCGCAACTTCACAGGCATCGCTGTGCTGACGCTGTGCTAACACGGGATGATATGACTTATGCCTCATTATCATTTTCGTCATTGTATACATGTGCTTGACGCACTCAACACTTGTCATGGAAGTAGAATTATTGATTAATACAAATCCAATTGTCTCAATCTCCCAATAATTCTTGTTTCCCGCACCTCATCCCTGTTAACCATCTACTTTCCGCTCGACGTACCATGAATTATGGATGCATATATTGGATGAATATTGTTTGTTTTTTGATATGACTATTTTAATATGGAGAAAACTATGCGGGATTCCTCTGTGAAGTCACGACCGCATTTTTTCGTTCTTCCCGGACTCCGTATGAAGCCCTCATCACGCGGAAACACCTAGAATCGAAGCGCCATATTCTTGAATGCCTCCCTCGAAAAGTTGATGTCGATGGTGGCAGCGACCTGTCGCACAACATGGAGGCAAAGTGAGAACTAACGCGAGATGCAGAGGTGCGATGCCAGTACATTCGCTAAATAAACACCGGATTTCGACGACTTAAATCGATTCTCAGAAGGTTTGCACCAATGAATCGTCGACAGCACACCAGAACGGCTCGCATGCAATGCACCGACCATAACAAAAAGGTTTTCTCTCCACAGTCAACGAAAACCAAAATGCATACAGGCATCCTTCCCGACAGCCTCGATGTTCAGTCGCGTTCCGGCAAAAAATGCTTTTCCACAACAGGACAGTTGACATGCCACCGGATATCCGCACTTCGACGAAGACATAGCAGGAAACCAAAGCACACAATGACACGGGATACTGACGTACACAGTAGAAGGCGAGGGAGAGATCGTGCAAACTGTCCACGACGGACAACACACCGGACGGCGCAAAGCACGCGCACTTGTTACGGCACATCCAAAAGCGAGCATGCCCATATATGCAACATAAACAACTAATGAAAACAGAAAGAACCATATTCTTTCCAAAACGGACAAACATATACGAATACACGTTTCCTTGTACATGTGTACGGATTTTCCTATTAATGTACATCTATCAATCATTTCAGCAAAAAATGTACAATTCGACGAAATTTTCAACGTGTATTCATATTCTCTGCGAAACATGTGTAAATTACGTGTACACAAGCATGTACAAGCATAATCCTGTGCCTAACTATATGTATATGTATGTGTATATGTAAATGCATATGTATATTTATATGTATATGTATATGTATATGTATATGTATATGTATATGTATATGTATATGTATATGTATATGTATATGTATATGTATATGTATATGTATATGTATATGTATA
>SZWC01020594.1:20926-31273 GCA_023375785.1 Penium margaritaceum
CCATCTTTATACACCTTCATTTCATGCTATACATAACCACTCACTGTTGTTCACCCGGGAACACCACACAAGCGTATACCGTCCGTCCCAAGTGTTCCGGCAACCTCGCGGCAGTGCGGCCGACTGCCGCGAGACATCCGCAAGAAAATCGCCGAAAAAAAAAAAAACGAAGCGATTGCAATAAGGTTACTATGTAACCCAAAAAACAGGAGCCAACAAGGGCATAACTAGAACGCAAAAAGGATGCAACTAAGGCTCAACAAGGGTTCAACGCGTGAGCGATTAGGGTGTGATTAGGACGTAATTAGGGTGTGACTAGGAAGAAACTAGGGTGTAAGTATAGTGTAACTAGAATGTAATTGGCAAGTAACTAGGGCATAATATGGTGTGACTAGAGGGAAACTAGGGTACAACCAGGGTACAACAAGGATGCCAATAGGATGCGACTAGGGCAAATTGTGGCCACAATCATGACACAAGTTTACAACATGGAAATACCTAGGGCACAACTGGGACGCAACTGGGACTCAACTAGGGCGAAACTAAGGTGCAACTAGGATGCAAATAAGGTGCAGCTAGGACACAACCAGGGTGCAACTAGGGACCAAGTAGGTCGCAACTAGGCCGGAACTAGGGTGCAACTAGGGCACAAACAGGATGCAAATAGGGTGTAATAGGAGTGTAACTAGCACGTATGTAGGAAGCAACCAGGGCATAGCTTCAACGCATGTACATCAGAACCAGGTCCCAATCAAGGTCTAACAAAGGCGTTCTTATGGTGTAACTAGGCCCAAACTAGTCCGTATCTAAGGCACAACCAGGGGGGTACTAACGAGTAACTGGGGCGTATGAGGATGAAACAAGGATGCAACTAGGAATAGGTCTTAAATCGTGCATGACTAGGACACTGCGAAGGGGGTGTTTTGTATAGTACTAGGGTGCAACACGGGTGCATCTTGTGTATAACTATGGAACAACTGGGACACAATTAGGAAGTAACCAGAGAACAACTAGTGCACAACTAGGATGCAACTAGGACAAAACACAAGTGCAGCATGGGAGCGACTAGCATGCATCTAGGGTGTAACTATGCCATAAATAGGATATGTTAAATTTCTTCATGCCCACAACAAAGGCTAAGTAGGCCTTGCTCACATGACAAAACCCTCATGTGCATAGCTAGACATGAACATGTTGTAAAAACCAACAAAGTGCAAAAGCTTGATGTTTTTGTGGGAATCTGATTGTATTGTGAAGATACAAAAGTACAAGTACAATAGTAGTATGTACTAGCCTCACAGCACCATATGTACAGCACAAAGCACTGACTCTGATCCTGGCCCAAGCTGGGCACAACATCTTGCCAGGCGTCCAGCCTTGGACAAGAGTTGTGGCATGTCTTGCAAGTAGACAGGCCTTCAGGAAGTCAGGACGCCTCCTAGCCAAGCTGGCAGTGTTGCCAGGCTCACTGGGTCGTTAGAGGAGAACTTCAGCAATATCTGGAAGTGTATGCAAAGTTTAATGGCTGAAATTGTAGTGGTAGTGGCTGTAGCTGACTCTGAGATGCTCCAGGATGGTAAGATGAAAATGTGATCGCTACCAGGCCCTCCTTTTATACTGCTTCTCTTCGTTGAGACTAACCCCTCTGCTTGTAGGTTGTAGTCTCCACAGTACTACCTACTAGTGTAGTAAATCATCACCTAGCATTGGACGACACATTGATGATGTAGTAAATCTTTGATGAGGTTGTGTAATGACTTACACGACCTCAGTGTTGCCTACGCAATGCCATGTGCACACCTCGTATGATTGCATCCTCCAACCTGCCTCGTCTGAGGTAGTTGTTGAGTCCTCCAACGCAAGTGAGAAAACCGAGGCGGTCACTCTTCTCTTGGAATTCCCAACGTAGCTAATCACACTCCCCGGCATGAACACAACACTTGGGATACTAAACCAATATTCAGCTGGCTTGGACAGTGAAAATGTTCCCAAAAGGAGTTATCCCGGTAAGCCAAAGAGAATTGTGTAACTGTTTGTAAGAAGCTTCAAACAAAGAAACGACTGCGTCTGATTGTAGCATAAATCCAGTGCAGTTATTGCTTCACTCCAACACTCCCCTTCGATACGTGTACTGGTGATGACGAGCACCATGTCGATTTTACCCAAAGGTGAAGAATTTGACGATTTCTTTGGTCGCAATAAGAGGTGGTTAAATGAGAGGGATATTGGCGTCTTCGTCGGAAGCTGGCGTTTTGGAGATGAAGTTTGGGTATTCAATCCGGTGGAAGAAAACCTGTCTGATCTTGATTGCAGCTTCCAGGTTCCCATAAAATGCAGTTTGGTTCTCCTTTATTCGTTTCGGGCCCCAACTGTGATCCTAAAAGATTGGGAAGACTTGGAACAACTTCGAGCACCACAACTGTCATTTCCCCATGGAGATTGTCAATTCCTGTCACCTCCTCAATTTTTACTCCTGTGCGTAGTCTTAACATGTTGAAGACGGTCTTTTCTTGAGTTGTCTTGCCTTTTCCTGTCCAGAGCTGTCCCGACTTGTCTTGGAAGGGTACCAGGGGAGGTTTTTTGTCTTGGAAAGGTCGTAGTCGAGCTGGCAGAATGGGACAAATCACCACAAAAAATTTCCTGAGCCTTTCCTAACTTGGAGGTGGAGTAGAGAAAGGTAGGTCCGAAATCCAATTGTTCATCCTGTCGTTTTTGGGTGTACACTTGCGAGTTGAGGCTGATTTTGCTGTTAGTTGCTCTCCCTTGGTTGCCTGATGACGACCGTCCATCCTTGTCTGCTTCTTAGAGGGCAAGTTGTTACTTGAGAGTACAGCTTCCGGAGAGAGAACGCGGCTCCACTTAACTCCTTTGTCGTCGCGCAAGTGTTCCTTGCCGTACTTCGTGTCAAAAACACGTTTTTGGCTTGTAGTTCTGCCAACAGTTGTTCTTCGTCATGTTCCTCCTCCGGTTGGTCGTGTAGTAATGGAGGTGGTTATGGCAGCCGGACACAGACTTGCAAAAGGGAAGTTGCTCGTCGCCGAATCCGTTCTGAGTGGAAATTCATTGCCTTGTTTTCTGCCAACCCGCCCTTGCTCCCTCGTGCATCCTGATCCACAGTTCCGAACTTGACCGTTTCCACTGCTCGGAGCAAGAGCATTGTTGAAGCCAGTGGTCGCGCTGACTTCTTCCGGTGGCGACGGGCTTGTTTTGACAAGTCAAGTTGCCGCCGTCCCCGCGCCTCCTTCGCCGGTTTGCTTTGCTGCACAAGCATCTGAGTCCTCTTTCTCTTTTTTACTTTTTTTTTGTTTTTTCTTTTATTCTTACACCGCCATTGGAGGTGGTGACCTCGCGGCTTCCGGGTCGGAATGTCGTGGGACCCTGTCCACCTAGCTAGCTCGCTCGTGTGAGCGAGATCTCGCTTGCATGTGTCTTTTTGGTGCAAGTAGGAGAGATGCGTGACCTTCTGAGTCCCCTGGTCGAGGTGCTTCGCATTGCAGACCACCCCGACAAGGGGGTTGCAGACATATACGAGGTGCTGCTGGACTGCATGAAGAAGTTGCACACACTTTCAGAGCCAAGGGGAAGCAATCCCACACGTATGGGCCAGGCCCATGCGCAGAATTCCATGAGCCACCTGTCACAACGTTGGAAGTCCGACATGGCGTGCCCTCTATACGCGGCGGCCCGTCTTCTGTACTCATCGCACTTTGGCAATAACCTCAGCGGTGATGCCACGATGGTCACCGCGTGGTTGGCCGTGGTGGATGCCCTTGTGCCCGAGGCAAACCACGAAGCAGTCCAAGCACAGATTCGTGCCTTGCACAACGGCCAGACTGTAGTGGACATGGATCCACTGAAACCCCCAAGGGGAACGCACGAGCCAAGGCCGCAGTTCTCAAGGTGAGCACAGGTTTTTTGCCTGAGCACGAGTGGCTCGAGCTCTACCTTGGTGCCATACCCGCAATGCGCAAGCTTGCAATAAAGTTGCAGACGCAGCTATGTTTGTCATCGGAGTGTGAGAGTATTTCACTGCGCACGAACTCATTCACACTGCACGTTGCAACCGCTTGCACGTCCGCACCCTCAATCTGCTTGTGTGTTGCAACGTCTGCCTGTGCAAGCATTTTCAAGGCCACAACAAGTACAGGTCTACAGATTTCAACAGGCTCCAGGACAGAGACGGCTCGGACAGTGACGATGATGGTGAGCTAACCGAGCTCACCAGCCTGCCTGAGGATGAGGAGGGTGAGGAAGGGGTGGGAGGAGGAGAGGACGGGGACGAGGAAGAGGAGGAGGAGGAGGAGGAGGAGGAGGAGGAGGAGGAGGAAGATGGAGAGAGAAATGGGGTTGAGGAGGAGAGTGGCAGCGTGGATGGTGCTGCAGCAACACCAGCTGGAGATGGGGCGAACTACGCATGCCTGGTGTGCATCCGCAAAGAGCTTGAGGAATTCATGGAGCAAGCAGCAGTCGGGCAGCCCGCTGCTACAACAGCAATCGGCATGGCTCGGACTGCAGCCCGTGCCCGTGCAGCTGCTGCAGAGAGGGCGGACCAGGCTGAGAATGCAAGTGCAGCAGCTTTCTCCTCTGTGACAGCAGCCCAGGGATCTGGGCCTGCTGCTGGAGCAGGCCCCAGCAACACCAGGCCAACCAAGAAGACAGCTGCTGTAGGTGCTGGCGGTGCTGGCCGTGCAAGTGGTACTGGCGGTGTCGGCGGTGGTGGAGGGAATCAGAAGAAGCGCAAGGCCTGCTGCATGACTGGGGCGATGTGTTCTACAGGTAACATGCATCTCCCAAATACGACGGGAAACAATGGCCATGACATTTGGTTTGCTTTGACATTCAGATCTTCACATGTTCCATGCTCCAATTCTACGAATGTTTGCTTTTCAGAAGCTATGGCCATGGAGCCATCATGTGTGCAACTGGCAAAAGTAGAGTGGCATGACATGACATGATAGCTAGAATAATGCTGCAACATAAGTTTTGAGGAATGTGGAATGCTGTTGCACTAAAGTGCTTACAATTGTTAAACATGGGTGACTGAAATATGGCTCAAGTGCATGATGTATGCACTGTGGAGCTCCAGCCGCGTGGTAATGTGGAAATGTGGCCATACTGCAGTACAATTAGAAATGCAAATGACAATAAATGTGTAAAACTATCATAGAGAAAATGTGTTTTCACAACCTGAGTTATGTCATTTCCAAGATGTATGGCCCCCTGGTCATGGGATAGCCCATCGACGTACTATCAACATTGATGTGCTATAGCTTGGATACATCGATTCATCGACGTGAACATCGATGTATCAATGTTTGAGGTACCCCTCACAACACTAACCGCCAGTGTCATGAGGAGACCCTCTTCTCGTTTGACTTGAGTATGATGTGCATAACAACTTGGATGGTCGAGACCGGGACACTTGGTAGGATGTACTCGTGTCCTGACGAGACCTTGTGACATTCATTGTTCTCCTGAGGGACATCAAGACTAGCCTTTGTGCTTGGATAGATAGCATGTGTGTGTGTGTGTGTGTGTGTATGTGTGTGTGTGTGTGTGTATGTGTGTGTGTATGTGTGTGAGTGTGTGTGTGTGTGGGTGTGTGTGTGGTTGACTCGTGCAGATTGTGGTTTTACACACGTTGTTTTTCTGTGCCTTGGTTCACTTGTTCTCGCGTTGACGTCCATGTCAGCCAGGGGGAGCATGACAACACAACCAGCATCCGGAGGTTCCCGAGACTTTTTCAGCACCTACGACAGCACGGCGAGACGCAGTGTGTTCCTGAAGTTTGGTTGGCTTGTCGGGAGCTAGGAGAGTTTCCTCGGCGGGTTGAGACCCGCGCACCTGGTTGACTGTACCGGTGCGATGAGGAGACTCAATGGTTGCAGTAGTGCTTATGATGTTCAGAAAGTCGTTTGTGATGTCTGGACACTGATTTCGAGTTTTTCTATCCCTGCTAATGTTTCCTCGGTGGTCGAGACCCGGACACTCGGAGAGTTGTTCAAATGCCTCGAGGAGACAACCTTTGTTGTTTACGTGATTTACGTACTGTGCTCTCCCCGCTGAATCGTTTGGGCTAAGTGGGGTCATGAGGCCCGATGTGGCTAGCTGCCGGCGTCCCTACATAAGCTAGTTAGGGACTCCGTTGTAAACTCTTGTTCTACTGTCATATTTGGCATTCTAGACTTGGTCAAATTCTTGCCATTTTGCAATGCATTCACACTTTGTGCTCATATTCCTGTTTGTATGGACCTGCATGCCCTAATTAATGTTGACATGGTATCGGAGTACAGGAGGACGTATGAGCAGCAGAAGCAGTAGTATTGGGCACAACGTAAAGAACGCGCCACATGGCGCCACGTCGACAGCAACGTGAGGGAGCGCCAATTGACTGCATGTGAACATAACAAGGGTAGTGAGCTGTGCACAATAGTGTCATTGGCGGCGGCAATAGCGGTCCTAGCAATGGCAGCGGCTACGGTACCAGCGGCAGTAGCTGGGACTGAAGTAGCAGCAGTAATAGAAAGAATAGAAGCAGCATCAGACACAGCACCAGTAAGAGCGACAGCTGCTACACTGAGCAGCAACCATTGTGACACGCACCATTGATTGCATCGTGCAGCAACAATGGAAAAATCAGCAGAGGTGACAGCCGTAGCAGTAGCGGCAGCAGCAGCAGCAGCATACAACAGCAATGGCAGCAATAGTGGCGGTAGTACTAGTTGTGCAAAGCAACAGTTGCTACGATATCGAAAGCAGTAATAGCAACAGTAACTGAAGCAACAGCAGCCGCCATGGCTGTTGCTCAAAGGCCTCGCAACCCCTTCCCCAGAGTCCTCTTGGGCCCCGTCGAGCCCCTCAGAGGGCCGCCTTGATGGGATCTCGTCGAGACCCTTAGAGGGCGTCCTCGGAGGGGTTCAGTCGAGCAGCTCAAAGGGCTCCCTTGGAGGGGCCCAATCGAGCCCCCTCCATGGGGCCCCTGGAGTGGGCCACATGGAGGGGACTCGATGGGGGCTCGATGGGGGCCCCATGGAGGGGGCTTGATGGGGGCTCCATGTTGCTGAGAGGACCCCCCAAAGGGGCCCTCTCAGCCTCGTCGACCCCGTCAGCCGACCGACGAAGGGGCCGCCTCAGAGAGGAGAACCACCCCCCCACACCGTGCCCCTCGCTCTCTCACTCACTCACTCACCAAGCAAGCAAACAAGGAGCAAAGGGGACGGTGTGACATCGTCCTCATCCCTCCTTTCCTTTTTTTTTTCCCCTCCAGGTTTTGACCTGATCCCTCTCCAGGGGGCGATCAAGAAAAGGGATACGAGCGCACCCGGGGGTGAGCAGTGAAACAAAAAAAAATGGACAACAAGAAAAACAAAGGAGAAGACAAATGGGTGGGACCAACGCATCCAAAGGAACGGGGCAATTGAGTAACTCCTGGGTAAGGGGTCATTCGACAACTCACCAAGGAATTGGATAAGAGAAGAAAAAGGAAGAAAGACAAAAAAAAAACGAGGATAGGGTACCCAAGAGAAGAAGCACCCGTGAAACCCCTAAGGAAGAGATCCCTGAGAAATCACTGAGGTATGTGGTGAATAAAAAAACAATGATGACTATAGCTACAGCATGTGCTACGACACTGGCCTGAGGCCACTCCCACCGGTTGAAAACAGCCATGACAACAGTAGTAATAGTCAGTCAGCTACACGTTTCTCTTGACATGTTGTGGCCTTGTAGCTCGTCCTATCACGATTGATGACCTCAGCACTATGACTCCGCACGACGAAGGTGTCCGACAATGTCCTGGTCTCCTGGGGCTTGGTGCTTTAGTGTTGGGAGTGGGTGCTCTCCTCACCCCCATTGTCAAGCTCTCGAGATGAGTTCACTGACATGACAATAGACATCTTGTGCATTCGCCTGCTTCAACTATGGCGATGGACATCATGGTTGGTGTGAATGTTAAACGCATTCTGGGGGTTGGCATCCACCTTTGCTTTGGTCCCCTGAGAGCACACATCCTCCACGGCATGAGGATCCGTCGGCGTTGGTGGGTCCACTCACAAGGCCTGTGGCTATCATGCTCACAGAGACCCACGGCCTAAAGGAGATGATGAAGAAGCTATGTGACCTTGTCGTCATCGAGCGTGCTACTTCCATGAGTCCGTCAACAGCTTCCTTGCTTCCTCTTTATCTTCTTCTTCCTCATTTCATTAGGATGCTTCTTCAGCTTCATCCTCCGATCCATCCCGAGCGGCTACCATTCTCTCGAGTGTTCATTTTGCCACCACGCTCCCTCTTGATTATTCATTTTTGGGTGATCCGTATCCAGCGCAGGGTCATCATCGCCGCACAAACGGACCTGATGGACAAAGCTCAGACAGCTTGTCCACTCCCAAGGCTACCGTTGCTCGTCCTGTCGAGGGGGAGGGTGGCTGTCGGGGACAATCAGCCATATCAACATAGATAGGGTCAGTACCTTTACCCGTGAGTAGCATCTCAAAGTCACCTCATGCAGACGCGGATGCCACGATGTTGACACATGACGTGGAGTCAGAACCAAATATGGCGTTGATGGTGGGGACATGCATTTCATTGAGGCCGGTCTTCCACGCCGACGCAAGAGCTAGACGTTCTACAATAGAAGATTATATCAGGAGCGGTGCAGGCCTTGAGTCCCTGGGTAGTGGCATTCACGACTTCGACAGGTGGCGGCCCGGTGGTGGTAGAGGAGCCCTGTATGGCCCGGGATACCACTTGCGGACTTCCACGGGAGTTGGTGCACCTGGCTCACATCTGCCCGGCAGCGGCCGCAGCACAGGAGACATGTGTGTCATCAAGGTCGACTTCCACGCCGATGCAGGAGCCGGACGTTCTACGGTAGCAAATTGTATCAAGAGCGGTGCAGGCCCTTTAATGGTCAATCAGCCTAAAGAATACACTCTTCCAATTGTGTACACGCAAAGTGCACACCCAATGAAGGTTACAAGAACCTTGGTTGACGTTACATGAAGACTTTCCGTGAAGAAATGTTATCCTTGTAGGAATATATTTTTTTAACTTTCATTTTCTTTCATGCAATGTATGTTTAGAAAAAAAAATGTCTCATGGAAATGACGAAGAAAAGAAATGTGCATTTATGACCAATCACCTATGACTTGTACACTCATTCTACAGTGTACATATTGTGTAGACATCTCAGGATCATTCATAGAAGTTTGCCTTCAACAGTTGTCTATTTCCTAGAAACAACTATTTTTTGAGTTTTTTGTTTAATGTAACAAAAACAGATGGTGGAAGATTAAGTGACCTAATATGTACCTACTTTCCTACCTTGTCATTTTTTTTCAACCTTTACTTACGTCTTACTGTCCAGGTTTCTTTGCGCACCATGAATCGAGTTGTCTGGGCCGCAAGGGTCTTTTTCGATCGATGTCCTATACCGAATATACTCTAGTGTAGTCTCCTGAGAGAGTTTTCCGGACGTCGCGAGACGTACACTAGTGTATGTTTTGCGACTTCCACAACATACACTCACTCATACACATCATATATAATCTGGGGGGGGGATAGACCGAGCGATGTCGACAGATCAGTCTCCCCCCCTTCCAATACGGGAAAGTGTATGAGGCGAGTGTATGAGGCGGTGTATGTGGAGGGGTACAAAAGAAAACACACTAATGAATTCTTGTGAGAGAGTTTCCAGGTATTTGCGAGACGTACACTAGTGCACGTTTTGTGACTTCCACCACATACACTCCCTCATTCACTCACAACATACAATCCGCAGGGGGAGGGGGGGGGGATGATGCGAGTGATGTCGATGGATCAGTCTCCCCCCTCCCCAATACGGGAAAGTGTATGAGGCGAGTGTATGAGGCGGTGTTTATGGGGGGGTACAGAAAACATACACTAATGAACTCTTGTGAGAGAGTTTCCCGGAAGTCACGAGACAAACACTAGTGTACATCTCACGATTCCACCACATACACTCACTCATACACTCACCATGCAAAATCCAGGGGGGAATGGACCGAGCAATGTCGATGGATCAGTCTCCCCCCCCCAATACGGGAAAGTGTATGAGGTGGGTGTATGAGGCGGTGTATGTAGGACGGTACGAAAAAAAATACACTAATGAACTCTTGTGAGAGAGTTTCTTGGAAGTCACGAGACGTACACTAGTATACGTCTCACGACTTCCATCACATACACTCACTCATACACTCACCATATACAATCCGGGGAGGGGGGGGATGGACCAAGCAATGTTGACGGATCCGTCTCCCCCCCCCCCCAATACAGGAAAGTGTATGAGGCGAGTGTATGAAGCGGTGTATCTGGGGAGGTACAAAAAAA
>SZWC01020596.1:14207-31541 GCA_023375785.1 Penium margaritaceum
GGAATGGGGCACATAGTAACCACACCTTGTGTGGTAATCCATGCCGTGGAAAGCCTTCTATGCTATCATGTTGAAAAGGGGCACCCAGTGTGAAGAGGCACATCACACCTTGTGAAAGATCTTCAAAGACTTGGTTAGATCACTCAAGGCCAATAAGAGCAAGTTCTCCACTCTTGGAGGAAGCTAACACCTTCACAAAGGGTGATGGGACCCAAGTAGCTAGAGTACTTCATACTATAGTATTGGCATGATGGTCAAATTAGTAAGAAGCTGAAGGACAAGATCACCATGAAAAAAACCCGTAAGGCCTGAACATCTTAGAGGACGTTGCATGATTCCTTGCGAGAAGGGATTTTAGCAAACCCTAAGCACTACTTAGATGCATGGTTGAACACACTTGTACAAGGCCACGACATGCGCGTGGACGCTACAAGGGTTGGAGTGCTAGTTGGACAATAGGGTGAGATAAAAGGCAAGTAACTGGCAAACCATCTAGCCAAGAGTGCTCATGGGCAGAAGGCCCCCTATCGTAAGTGCAGCTTTGATAATGATGATCTGCATGTGGCATGTGAGCATCGCGACACACCATTTCCTAATGGACTCTATGAGAACTGCATGGAGCATGGGCATTTTCAAGGCTCAATGGCTTGAAGTTACTAGTCATGGATAAGAGGTCGCGATGTTGGCCAAAGTTTTGGTACCTTGTGTGGATGGTGTAGCAACACGCCATGGCTATGGCGATGGAGAGGGTTGCGACTACAGGAATGGGATTGATCGTGGTAACCACGAGGGTCGTGATGCAAGTATTCTTTGCCCTTAAATGACATTCGTGGTCACAACTATAGGTTTCTGTTTTATGATGAGCATGTAATTTGTTTTGAGTTTTCAAGGAGTTCAAATTTCCATTTGTTTTCTCACCTCTTGTTAAACATCATTCACCTCATTTTGTTTTATATCATTTCCTAATAAACCTTGCATCTCATGGCAATATGCTCAATCAAACATACATTTTGATGGTGAAACCCATCTATATGTTATAGTCGTGTGACATAGTTAGTGAAGCAAACACCCTCCATGCGTTGAGTTGAATCACGTTTCTAGTACCTTTGATTGATAGTTTTTACCTAGCTCAACTGAAAGACCAGAAGGTTCTAGCCGAGCTAAGTACTACCTGGAAAATGTGGACTAAAGATGGTAAATTATGGGATTTATAGTACCCACCAGTGATTTTCTCTGTTTCCCACAAACTTGGCTTGTTGTCCTCAAGCATGTTCACTCGGGATACTCAAGGTAACATGATAATTTCATTGAAAGAGCACCTTACTTGTTATCTTGGGATCGTACTAGATGAAACTAGAGGGGGTGACTCCTTTGTTTTCTTAAGCTCCACAAGACTGGCGGGCCTAAAGTATGTGTCATTGAATGGTGTAATTATGGTGAGTAAAGACCGTATTATTCTTGTGATTATTATCTATAGAATTAATATGTACAATGAAGGGTACACATAGAGTGTAATTTTGAAGGTACTCAAGCTTAATCTGTTTGACGTGGTACTAGGTGATCTTTGGCTTTGAAAGAACAAGGCCTTGATGTGTTTTGAATGAAAGAACTCTATCCTTTGGAAGGGACATTATCATTTTATGTTTATTCCAAGTATAGAATTTTTGTTGATCCAAGTAAAAGTCTATGCCAAATTGTCTATGATGCAGGTCAAGAAGCGTATTTGACAAGGTTGATTATAGAAAGTGGGGGATGAGGTGAAGGGGGACATGTCACAAGAGATCAATTATGCATTGGTGTATTTCTTGTATCTATTCCAAGAACGATTGACTGCCAACATGATAAAAATACATGGGATACACAATTTTGATGCAATTAGAGGGGATCGTTCCCATGTATTGCCATAGTTCACCAAAAAGGTGAGAGGAATCATGCTGATAAAAGAGTAACTCACAAAAGGGTGGATCAATCCATGTAACTTGTTGTACGATGTACCGATCCTTCTAGTAAACAAGATAACTATGGTTTCTATATGTGTGTGGAACACGTGTCATTGAACAATTAAACGATGAAAAATTGATTTTTGTTACCATGGATTCATGACCAGGTACTCAACTCTAAGGAGTACAAGTCTTTTCTTCGTTGGATTCCTCTCAAGGGTATCACTAAATCCACATGATGATATATAATGTGTCTAAAACAAATGTGAACGCACATTGGACACTATGAGTTTTCATTTTTATACTTTTAGCTAAAAAATTCTCCGGCCATTTGGTTAGTTTGTCTTGCTTTACCTTAAAGGAATAATGGTTTTCCAAATCAATCGAAGAGCTCATGTATCTTATGCAGAACTTCTGCACAATCCTTTAAATAAACATTTCCATGTGAATGGGAGCAAGTGAAATCTCGCACAAGGTGTGCTTGGATTCCTTGGACATGGTGTCGATAAGGATTATATTTGTGTGGACCCACAAAAGGCCCAAGCTGTGGTGGATTGGCCATGTATTTAACATCAGAAAAAAATTAATTTCTTGAACTTACAAACCACTTTGGATGATTTATGCAAGGGTATTTGACCCAAGTAGTGCCACTTGCTAAGGTCACCCAAAATGATGTGCATTAGGAATGGACATGTGATTACGACAATGATTTAGTCAAAATCCAAGAGTTTATATCTATATAGTACATCTTATCTCTTCTAGACCCATAATAACCGTGGAAGGTACAATGTAATGCATCGGGAGTAATAATTGAAGCAGTCAACATACAAAATTGTCATCCGCTTGTGTATGAGAGTCCAAAGCTCCTTCCCTCTGAGAGGGGGTACTCGAGATGGGATTCGTAACTCCTTGCCATGGTATGTGTTATTGAGATGTGGGGCTAGTACCTCAAGGAAGCAGAGGGGGCTATTTCGGTGGTAATACATCACAATCCATTGTTGCTTTTCCTAGCATAACCAAATCTTGAAGATGACAAGCGTTTTTGAGCAAATTACTATGCCGGTCTCGTTCACATGGGACTATTGTGGAGGACGCATAATGGTGGGCAAACCACAAGCTAGTAGATTATGAAAATGAAAAGAACCATGAAGGTCAACATGTATATATTGGCCTTTGTGATAGTAACAATGCAAACATTAGTTCCTCATACACCTACACCCATTCACCATAAGAGATCATCCATTGTGACAAGTTTTCAAACAAGATTTGGATGATATTTTGTGAATTTAGGGTTTGAAGAATTCAAATGTGGACAAGTATTGATTAATCAAGGGTGCAGAAACTGTCTGACATGGAGAAGAAGTAGTTTTACCAGACTTGAGAGACCTTTCAGTGAAGATGATCCCTTAGTTTTATGATCCTCTTTTTGCAAGTCATGTGTGCGCAAAAAAAAATTGACATGCATGCTACAACCACTATTGGTGGACAAGATAGACTGTCAATGTATGGATGTATTCTGCAACATGCAGCCCATGGATCTTGAAAAACGCTAGTTTAAAAAAGACTAGTGGAATCCTTCAATGCTTTTCTAGTCTTATGAATTGATGGAAGTGCATTAGCATGGAATTTATTACGAGACTTTCGGCCATAGGCCCTTGGCAACGTTACAATACTCCTGGTTGTGGATCTTCTTACAAATCTTACACACTTAATTCGTACAACCCGTGATGTGAATGTAGGAGAAACAACATATCTCTTCCTTAAGGGTGTTTTGAAGTACCATGGCATGCCATTGTGCATCATCTTGATTGAAATGAAACATTTTCTACTATGTTTTGGGAAAAGATACACGAATTCTTTAGTAGCAAGCCTCAAACTTCAACATTGTTTTTCCCTCATACTAACATGTAAGGAAAGCACTTGAATCAACGTCTAGAAAAGATGTTGGACATGTACATAGATCCTCCCATGAATGGCCAAGATGAAGACCAAGCACCGCTAGAGTTTACGATGATCAACTTGGTCTACAAATTCACATTGTAGATGATTTGTGTTGAAAACTGGTCGGCATCTAGTCGTATCCTCTTCATTGATGAAGAGTGGGAGTACAAGAGGAAACTTTTATTCTTTTAGTGCCTTTTATTGAGTGCATAGACTCCTATTTAACTAAGACAAAGGATTTCTTTTACCCTTTTCAACATGAACAAATGCCATACACCGACAAAAACTCATTGGCATTTGTTTGACATCGGTGAGAAGGTGTTCCTAAGCACTATGGACTTTTCTCTAAAGCCGCCTTGGCTAAAAGAACACTCACTGAAGTGATTCGGTCCATTTCATATCATTGCACGCATTAGACTACTAGCATACTGCTTGATATTTATGTTTAGTATGAAGATACGTGATGTGTTACATGTGAACCTAGACGCTCCATACATGGTAGAGAAAACAATTCATCCACCACTGATATTCCTTGCTGTTGACGATCCATATGGGATTTCACCTCTACTCCAGCACCAAGAGAATACAATCTGGCTACGTGTCATCAAGGAACACCTCTTTCATTAGGCTGTTTGTGGACCTCAACATAGCTCATGGGAGCCTCAATCTAGATTAGACGCGGGGTCAGTCAACGAGTACTTCAACAACTTGGTATTATGCATGGATCGATGCATGGTAAGAGGCACCACGTGAATATGGTACTTGTATACAAAAGTCCAAGTGGACGGTGAAAACAAACTATGACCACCGGAAGTTATGGAGGCCTAACGTGGTTATGGTGCATACATTCCTGCCTAAAGGAGGGAGTGTACTAGCTGTGCTAACTGACAAGCTACACCTTAGGTCCAAGTGCCATTTAAGTATTCATGTTTAGTTTGTGATTGAAATCAATAGCTTTATTTGAAAAAGCTGATGAATAACTATATTCTACTACCACTTGTCAGTCATGAATTAGGAGGGTTCATATTAACTGAAAAGAAATGTTTAAAGAGTTCCGGTTTGGGCTCTCTCAACTTGTGATAGTGAGGAGGTGGCTTGTAGCCACCCTTTGTTATTTCAAGGGCTAACTGGTGGCCTGCCACCCAATGGCTACCGACCAACCAGCAATTGGAAAGCAACTTATTGTATAGATGACTTGTACCCAGAGAGGTGACCCGCCGGTAACCAAAATGAAAGCCACACACCCCGGTGGAGCTAGTGGCTTGATTGGTGGCTAAAGGGCCACAATGGTCCTAGGGGCAAGGCTTGTGGCTTCATACCCTTGCCCTTGCTTGCCCTTCTTGATAGTGAGATTGACTGAGGATGAGAGATCGACACGAGCAAGAGAGATGCAATAAAAAGGTCGGTGCAGAATCATCCAACGTGCCTCACACATGATAATTTTGTGATGACATGGAAAAAAAACTGAATTTGCAATTATGTAGGAAAAAGTACAAATTATGAAATAGGAAAACTCAAGCAACACACAAGTTTAAGGTGATATCCCTTTGTTTTTGGCCACAATGAGGGGGCGAGGTAAAAATAGAAATGTGGCTTCAAAGACTAAAATGAATCAAGTTACTTTGTGTGGGTCATTGATGAAGATTCTCCTGAAGTGATGTAAAGGGATAAACCTCTTGAGTTAGCCCAAAACACCATTGTATAAACTCCGGCGGCCAGCGGACTATACGAGCCGGAGACACCCCTCTTATGAAATCGTTTTGATTGAAAGTTGATACTATGTTAGAAAAGCCACAAACCCTATGGTTTAATCAATGTGTGGCTAAATATTTATGTTAAATAATTCATTCTATTATTTTAATTTAATGAAATTGTGAACTTTTTCTATAGGAAAGAAAATGAATATGTCCACTTGTTGGGACTATGTTATTCATCTACATGTCATAAAAAAAAACATACCTTAGCTGCCCATCGGCCTACGCCTGTGCCACGTTGGCAGCAAAGAAAAGACAAGAAAATGCTTAGCGAGGCTCCATGCTATAAGTGAAAAATCCATGTCAGGCTGCGACTTCGCTAGAATCATTAACCCCTTCATTGAGGGGTTTGTGATACTAGAGGAGGCTATTATGTGTTACGTTTGAGGAGAGTTTAAGACTCCGTATGCTCTAAAATAGATCCCGCTTGGCCCCTTTATCGCTAAACCCTAAAGGAGTCCTCGCCCAATGTTTGAAACCTAAACAGAATTTGGGGTAGGGTTTGATCGGGGTTTGATGGTTCAAAGAGGTGGTTTGGATAAAAATGAAAGAGTAGTAAGAAAATAAGGGCAATCTATCTTGAATACATGGGAGCGATGACCCCTTTGGTGTTTTTTTACGAGTAAACCACCTAGTTCAATGTAAGGTTCAATGTTTGGTGCGTTCATTCCTGGCGCCAAACATAAATGTCCTCATACTATGTTTTTCTACTCGTCTACTGATGCATGCAACAAGTATGCATGATTTGGGAGTGGGATTTTCTTTTTTTTTGCTGGTGCTAGGTGGATGAGAGTCATTCCATGCATTTAATGAGAGTCTCAGGTGTTTGATCCTAACACGTGTTTCAGGGAATGTTGCATTCAGACCTTATACTGTGTCAAGCTTCACTACTGAACATATCAAGATTCAATCCTAAGATGTGGATTTCAAATTGGTCATATGAGTGACAATGTTTTAATTCTATGAAGACAAGGCATATGATTACACAGATCTAGATGAATCTATTGCAAAGATGTTTTTCTCTTTTGAAATACAATTTCCATTTAGACCTTTTAAGATTCTCTCTTGAAAAACATTTGTGTGGTTGTACTTTTCCCTTTCATTCTTTGTTATAAATATCTTGATTACTAAATCCACAATTTCAGCCACTCTTGACACCTTGGTGAGTAACATATTCGTGCACTTATTGTTAGAAAACATCTAGCGATGTCTCTTCTTGTTGAAAGTTCAACACACGCATGAACATGACTGATGATTTTAAAGGCTTTGTTTTTAAAACAATTCATGCCCTTTTCATTGTGTAACATCCATTTATCAAGGGAATTTTATTCATTTGAATGTATTGAATTGTTTGGAGATGCCACTCTTTTCTTGTAGTTGAAAATGTTTATTAGTCAGTGTGAGATATGCACACTTTTTTCAGGGAAATTTTCAGTTGCGTGTATGATCGATCAAAGATTGGGCACGTTGAGTGACTTTCCACATGGATTTTCTTCGTCTTAATACAGCAAATTCTGAAGGGAAATGCACATGTTGAGGAATTTTTCTGAACTCCATTACCTTCACAAGCCTGTTTTAAAATGCCCTAAATTGTATTCAGTCTACTTTCCTCCACCTTCATATGATTAGCCTACTTTTTCCTTTAGATAATCAATTATCATTCTCTTCGGTTTTATACCTTCTTCAAATATCCAGATGAACTCCTAATATTTACATTCATAGGTATCTTGAAAGTTCATTTCATGAGATGAAAGTGATTTAGGAAATTCCCAGTTTTGTTATGTATGTGAGCAAAGTGATGGTATTCCCTCTTTACTTTTTGCTTGGATAAGTTAGTAAGGAATAACATAGTTTCATTTTTGTTTTGCAAGATGTTTAGATGTGACGAAAAATGTTCAAGATGGCTCTTGCTGAAAGTACAAAGTTTTTTTGGCCATATGCAAAAGTTGATAAAAAACATAGCCAATTTGAAAATGGGCACAGATGGAAGAGAGATTGAGGCTCATGCTAAACGTGAAAATTTTCAATTTATTTGAGTTACAACTACATTTGGATCTTTCAATACATTAATTTTTGGTGAAGATTGGATTGTCTAAAGGTTGTGCACTAAAAGCATGTTATGGATGAAATTTTAATTTTTCATTTGTCTTTTCCCTTGTATTATGTGTCGACGTGTAACCATTGTGATGACTAGCTAACAATCTTCTAACATCTTGTGTTATGCTGATGGGCACACATGAGTCCCAAAATCCACAAGAGGCATATTTTTTGCTTTGCCGCTCTTGGCCCACTTTGCAACTATGTTGCAACAATCTTTTTTCGCACTCAAGGGAAATTCTACCGAATACTCCGGATCTCTCGTGCGTTGACGATCATTTTGCGGTCACTTCAAGAACTCACCAGAACCCACTCATGACGTTTCTGACATTTTGAGATTACGAACAAAGATCTCTTATGCGACTTTGACAAACCTGGTGAACCCCATTTTTTAGCTTGAAGCCCTTGTTGAACGAATGAGGGACTTCTTGAGTCACCAAATCAGAACACAATGTCGAGTTACTCAAACTGTCGAATGACCAAACGGCTCAACTGCGCCTCATTTTTGCGCACATGCATCTTGTACATACGTTGCCAAGTTTTGACACTTGTGACAACGAAGTTTACTTCCAACTCGTCAAAAATACCCAACTGACTCCAATCTTGTGAAAAGTGGTAAGCTCCGTTTTGAACTGTGAACCACTTCACTTCCACGAGATAATACTTGGTATCAAAGCGCATCCATTTGGGTGGAGCATAAGACTAATTACCACATCAACTTGAGACCGGCACGTGTCTTCCAGCACATCTCCACCAACGAGAAGTTTACAGACCTCGTGACAAAGACGGTGCACGGAGCGATAGCAGCGGTAACCGGCAAAGACACCAGCGATGGCAAAAGGTACCCGTCAAAGGACCTTCAGACTCATTGAGGGGGATGAGCAGATGACACCTGGCACCTCCACTAGCACAACCAATCTCGAGTCACACAAACCTGACATGCCAACTCCGCCTACACCAACAACTTATGCACCTCCATTGACAACGCGAGACAAGATTGTGGAGTTGATTGGTCACGTGGTAGAGATGGAAGTGCTTGAATGAACGCTTGTCAAAAAATTGCAGCAGTACGGCACCAAAATCCGTGACTCAAAAGCGTGAGAAGTGGGTTATCGCCAATCAACTTCATATCAACAGATCCTCAAGTTTTCCAAGTGAACTTGAGCTATTTGATCAAGCAAAACAAAAGGGAAGTGGGTTATCACCAATCAACTTCATATCAACAGATCCTTAAGTTTTCCAGGTGAACTTGAGCTCTTTGATCAAGCAAAACAAAAGCAACCAATGATCAGGGTCTTTGTGACGAGTTTGGAGGTATAACTCGCCGCTGCTAAGGTTCACTCCGACAAATAGAAGATAAGCGTTACATCCTTAATTTTTTCTTGGCACAACATTAAGTTGGTGTGAAGATCTCATGGCCTTCCAACAGGAGCAAGCAATGGTTGGCGTTGATACAACGGCTACTACATTGTTTGCATTAGGCATACTATCCCTTGAGAAGGTTCTCTTGACGTGGAAATGATCAATTACTCCCCCATCAAACTTGTGCGAGTTCACTCACGCACTTGTCGCTCGCTTTGGTAAGCTTAAGGGGAAAGCAAAGGTTTGCTACCGGCTTCTACAACTGATGCATCTGTTCTACTTGGCAGAAGGCACGCGGCATTCTTATGAGATCATCACTAGCAGCATCCTTGCCCAGGATGAACAATGTTTTCATTACAACAACAACCTTAAACGAGATATTTGTAGAGCACTCGCAATCTACGACATCATCAATGATTTACAGCAGATCATCGCAATTGTCGAACGCATTGACTCCGCGGATTTGATCTCAATCTTCAATGAATCCTACGGCTGGCGCATGAGGTATCAAATGCAACAGAATAACAAGCATTTGTCGCAAAACTATAAGAACTTGACTACGATGGATATTGACGCCATTGAGCAAAAAGGAGATCAACTGACGTGGTACATCTGGGAGAAGATCGAACACATTCCGCGGAACTACCCTAGACAAAATTCGAGGGGGGGAAGCATAAGAAAAAAGAAAAAGGAGGGGAGGAGTAAAAAAATGGTAGAGGGTGGGATTCGACGGCAAAACTCTTGCCTGCAGCAAGAAACGTGCGTCGAACAATTTCCCACCCGAATGGCTACGAATGCCTAATGTGGGGATTCCTGTCATCCAAAGATTCAAAGAGGGATACGAGGACGACCAGCCTACGATACTGCTGAAAGTGCAATCGAGGGGTTACAAAAGTCACAAAGCATTGCCACCATTTTTTTATGGAGGTGCATGTCAAAACTTCATATCTGATCAACTCGTGAAAAGTTTAGGTTTAAAGCACAAACCTAGAGCTTTTGAGGGAAAAACGGTTGATGGAAAACTTCACATCCACTGACTGAAACAACCATTAGAGCGGTAGATCATGGATTTGTAGGTTGTAACTCTCTGGAGATCATGTATCATCAGTGACTACAAGGTCATTCTCTGGCAAAATTTCTTTCACCAGAAAAACCCACAAGTCAACTAGAGCAGCATCACTATCTATGTGAAACGCAACGAGCAACAAATCTTCCTACCACTTGTGTAGTAGCCATAGTCTGGTTGTTGTGCGACAAATGACAACACGTTTGAAAAAGACACGAAAACTATAGTAGTGAGCACACGTGAGCAACGACCATGAGCTACACTGATCTTGCTTGACGTGGCAAAAAAATGCTTTAGGTGACGAGCCTGGACGTGGTTGGTCCACGTCCATTTGAGTAGCATACGCTACAAATATGTTCCAATACGTGACGCATCAGCCTCATTGACCTCGTTGGCCTCATCAGCCTCATCAGCGTCGAAGTTTGCGAATGTTTTAATGGAGTTCACTTTGCTTTTGAGAAAAATCGAAGGGGTATCTACGAAAGAACTACTGAGCAAACTCCCCTAAACGCAACATCAATCACCGAATTGAGCTCAAACCTGGTAGCAGACCAATCATCAAGGAAACCTAACGGATGAGTGATCACAAACTCACAGAGCTTAAGCAATAGCTGGATGAGATACTCACTCTAGCGTTCATACGACGGTCCGTACGCTGCACCGGTACTATTTGCAAAAAAGAAAAATGGCAAAATGCGGATGTGCGTGGATCAATTAGTGTTGGACGACATCACGATCAAGAACCATTACCTTGTACCTCGGGGAGACCAACTTTTGGACCAACTACATTATGCAAGAATTTTCAGGAAAACTGATCTACATAGCGGCTCCCAACAAATTTGCATTGTGAAAGAGCACGTTGCTAAAACTCCCTTTTGAACACGTTACGGACACTTTGAGTTTATGGTTATGCCGTTTTGACTCATAAACTCTTGCGTAACATTCATAGCAATAGTGAACAACATTTATGCACCCATACCTTGAAGAATTTGTTGTGGTATATCTCGATGACATCCTCGTGTACAACCAAACCCCGGAGGAACATCAACAAAACCCACAACCAGTGCTTAAGGTCCTCCCGTAAGAGAAGTTTGATGAGAGATTCTCATAGTGTGACTTACGTCAGCAATCGATCGAGTTTCTGGACCACATCATCAGCGGTGGAAGAATATCCATGGACCTGAAAATGGTTGAGGAGGTGGCGGAATGGCCAACTCCGACAAAAGTATGCAACGTATAAGTTTTTCTTGGATTTTGTAATAGTTGTTCAAGGTTTGTGAAGGATTATGCTCGAGTGTCAGCGCCTCTTTCTGCCCTGAGTCGAGATAATTTCGAATGGAGTTGGAGAGACAGCAAACACAAAGCTTTTACGTCTTTACGTAAAGCGGTGACTTCGGGGCCAACCCTTCAATTAGGAGATCCAATGGCCGACTACATCATGGCCACAGATGCCTTCGACTAAGCATTTGGGGCCGTCCTTTTGCAAACCCATGAAGAAAGTGAACCTCTCGTCGCATGTATGTCAGGAAAGCTTCACGAGGCAGAGCTCAACTACTCTGTCCATG
Source organism: Penium margaritaceum (assembly GCA_023375785.1). Taxonomy (NCBI): domain Eukaryota; kingdom Viridiplantae; phylum Streptophyta; class Zygnematophyceae; order Desmidiales; family Peniaceae; genus Penium; species Penium margaritaceum. Next base: position 25,933 of record SZWC01020596.1, read on the forward strand.
AGAAGGAGATGCTCTCAGTTATTCACACCTTCAAAACTTGGCACTACTATGAACAATGTCGCAAATGTGTGGTTCAGACGGACCATCACGCCCTTAAGTACCTGAAAACACAGCCAAACCTCAGCAGAAGATAAACTCGATGGATGGAGTTCCTTGAGTCCAACTGTGACTACAAGATCGAGTATCGGCTCGAGAAGACAAATATAGTGGACGCTTTTACCCGTCGGCCCAATCTCACGGAGGTTAGTGCATTACAAATTCTAATAGACCCATACGTGGCAAAGTTATTTGCACATGGTTATGAGGACCATGGAGCTTACGACACGACAGAGTTCCACTTTGCAGGCTCGAATTATCGTTCAAAGCAGAAGAATCAAGACGTCGTCTTCGAAGTCGAGGTGCTACAGCGCATGCTTATGAAAGAATGCTATGACACCAGCCAAGGAGGTCACTTCGGAGCCGACAAGACTTTGAAAAAACTTACGAAGTATTATTGGTTAGACAAGATGGGGGCTGACGCTGTACACTTCTATAAAAGTAGTGATCTATGTTAAAGACACAAGAGTTGTCGCATCAAACCGCTTGGTTTGGTACAACCACTGTTGAGACAAGAAAGACTGTGAAACGACATCTCCATGGATTTTGTGACCGGTTTCCCTCTCACACCGGAGGGGTTGAAGCCATATCTGTCATTGTCGATAGGTTCTTGAAGATGGCACACTTCATCCTTACCACTACGGATGTAACCGTTGAAGAGGTAGCACGACTGTTCTGTCACCAAATCATTCGACTACGTGGGGTCCCGTGATCCATCACAAGTGATTAAGATGAGCGGCTCACCAGCCAGTTGTGGTGAATTCTGATACAACGGTATGGATGTCGACTTTAACTTTCAACGGCGTTCCATCCGTAAAAGAATTGACAAACTAAGCGAGCTAACCAAACACTCAAACAACTCATCGGAACCCTGTGCGAACCTCATGACACTGAATGGGTAGTTAAGCTACCGGTTGCTGAGTTTGTATACAATTCAGTAGCAACTGTCGCAACGAGGAAAACACCGTTCAAGGTGGTTTAAGGAGCAAAGCCAACCACTCTGATCGATCTTCAGGCTAAGAGCAACATCCCTGCCGTCGACACTTATAGACGAGAATCTTCTGCAATAAAGGAAGAAATGCATCAAAACCTCCCAACAAAACAAGCACTTTACAAGTGGCAAGCCGATAAACATCGTAAAACCAAGGAGTTCAAGATGGGTGACAAAGTCCTACTCAACTCCCAAACTGTCAAACGCCGTGGATCAAGCAACCCAAAGCTCAAATCTCCATGGTTGGGAGTTTTCGACATTTTGGGGATGCGCACTCTAGTTGTCTCAAAACCCCGGCTACCCTACAACAACCCGGTCTTCCACATCAGCAAAACTTGATATTAAATCAATTTGTTGAAAGATTTTCCTGGACGTGTGGCACTTTCCCCACCACCCATGATAGGAGACGATGTTCACGAGTACAAAGTTGAGGATATCCTCGATCACCGTTGACGAGGAGGCGAAGATCAATATTTTGTCAAGTGGAAGAGCTATGACACAACACATAATAGTTGGATGCTGTACAACCAACTCTTGGACGTCGATCTTCTTACCGACGGCTACCAAGCTCGACCCTGGCCACGTGATGGTAACGCGCCGAGGCGTCGCGGCTAAAGGGGGGGGGAAAGTGTTATGCCAATGGGCACACAAGAGTCCCAAAACCCACGAGCGACTTGTTTTTGCTTTGCCACTCCTGGCCCACTTTGTGGCTTAGTCGCGACAGTATTTTTCCGCACTTGAGTGAAATTCTACCGAATACCCCGGAACTCTGGTGCATTGACAATTAGTTTTTGGTCACTTTAAGAACTCGCTGGAACCCACTCACGGCGTTTCCTGACGTTTTGAGATTACGAATGACAATCTCTCGAGCCACTTGGAAAGACCTTGCAAACCCCATTTTCGATCTTGAAGCCCCTATCAAACCAACGAGGGACTTCTTGAGTGAGCAAATCGGAGCATGACGTCGTGTCACGTGAACCGTCAAATCACCAAATGGCTCGATTGAGCCTCATTTTCTTGCACATGCATCTTGTATATACCTCTCCAAGTTTCGGCACTTGTGATAATAAAGTATGCTTTCCGCTTCTCAGAAATACCCAACTGACCCCAATCTTGTGAAAGGTGACAAGCTCCGTTTCTGGCTGTGAACCACTACACTTCGGCAAGCGTAACATCTTGTTTATTTTCTTTGAGGAGCTTTCTTGTGCTTCTGGCGTAACCCTAGGTTTTAGTCTTATAGTTGCCTAGGTTGCGTAGCTCGGCACTCCACGTCGATCTGTCCGGATCAACTCAAGGCTTCCCTCCAACAATCCTAGCAGGCCCCACACAGAACATGGATGACCGAATGGAATTGGCGCAATCCCCGTCTCTACCAATCACGTGCGAACGTCGTTAGTTTGAACCTCGACATGTGTCCGCGTTCGGGGAGAGACGCTCCGGATCTGACCGTCTGCGCCAGTCTTCTGACTAGCAATGATGATGATTGCTAGGCGGCCCGCAATTCGCGGACTCCTCTTGTCCTTCAACAAAATGGCAACGAACTGTCCGGCCCATTTCAACCCATGGTTTGTTCTGCAGTGCTGGAAGTGCCTTTTTGGTTGTCGCGGATGAAGGCAGTTGAAACAATCTTGCTGTGCATCACGTGGAGTTAGCGTGCGGGTTTCCTTTCGAGCGGCACCCTCACGCCTTTCCGCCCCACTTCTTTTCCCTTCCCCCGGGACTGTCATCTCCCTCTGGACGGCGCTCCGGTTCTGGTGTCCGGCAGCAACGCATCTCGTCCGGCAAGCGGCGTGCGGCAAATTGCAACAGACGACTCGCGTGGATTCCACCACCGTTCCCTGGAGGCTCCCCCCCCCCTCCCCTTTCGCCCCAACCCAGTCCCCTTCCCCCCTCCCCGCCCACCCACGCCCACTCACGTCCGCGGCAAAACTGCCGTTCCTCGCGGGCGTACGAATCCGGCTCGACTGCTGAGTTCTCCCTCGACGACCTCGACCCTTGCCGCGCCGTAACCTGCCGACTTGTAAGGACGAACCCACGCAGCATCTGNTCATCTATATTGGCCATAAAGTGTCGCTCGCTTTCAGATTTGGCCATAATCGACCGTGCTCCGCAGCCTCCCTTACTGTTTTAGCCATTTTCAAGCGCGCGCCGGCTCCTCCTTTCAAATGTGGCCATGAAGACGGCCGACGGAAAAAGAATCGCGCGAGAGATCGATATTGATAAAAGAAGCCCCGTCATCACTCGGTGAACTCCGAATATCATTCATAACGTTCAGAGTATCAAACATGGACATGAAAGGCTAAATCTTAACCTTCTAGCACGCTCCAAGAAATAAACAAGTACAGCTACAATGATAAGGGAAATGAAACTAAAGCGAGAGTTTTGGGGGAATAAAAGGCATATTCATAACTAGAATAGGTGATTGAAATCTAAACATAAATACTCGCCCTCATAGAATTATAAAAACTTAACAAAACAACATTATTTATAAATAAATTCAAACATGGTTTTAAGAAATAATAAAACTTTGATTCTATATCATTTCATACATTTATTTGAGTCTGATTTGTATCTTTCCTCACTTTTTGGCTTTCATCTAGAAAAATGTTTAATGAATACCCATAAAAGCACATAATCTTGTGTTATAGATAAAATTGAATTCTCATGTATTCATTCAAAATTGAGAAAACTAAATTAATGTTTTTTATGCAGCGTAATGTGCGTGATAGATATAACAATAAGCATATGTAGAGGCATAAATAATGCTTGAAATCATGATGAAGTAGTAGTTTCCATAATTAAATGCTCATATAAGAATTATATACATGATTTCTCACTTTTAATGTTTAAATCATTGTACAGTAAACGCAATGATCTCATTTTACCATTAAAACAAGCGATTGTATTATTTAATTAATTAATATATTCCATTAATAATTAATGCCTATTCTTAAGTTGGAAACATTGAGATAATCTAGAAACATTCTTGAATTATATTGAAATTTGATAATAGAATGATTGCTCCTTAAGAAAAACTCTGAACAAATTTTTACATCTCATTGATGCCTGAAACGTTTAAGACCTTGATCAACAATACATATTAAATCATGGAATAATTTGTTTTTTTTTAAAATTTAGAATTTTTGAAGCTTTGAACAAAAATCAAATGAATAACTTCTAATCTAATTTTTATTCAAATTCTAATTTGATTTTTCCAATAATTTAAATATCTTTAAAATTTTAACATATAAAAATAGATCTTCATTTTACCTTAAATGTCAGTTGAATTATGTTGGTTCTATTTTTTAGTTTATCTTATTTTTATGTGATACGTAAGTATTTTATATTATCTCTTTCTTTTTTAATCAAATCGTATCTTAAATCAGAATTGTCATGATTTTGTTTGTTTGGGACATTATTTTTCTTCATTTTATTACTGTATGAAGGGCGAGTATTTATATTTAGATTTAAATCACCTATTCTAGTTATGAATATGCCTTTTATTCCCCCAAAATTCTCGCTTTAGTTTCATTTCCCTTATCATTGTAGCTGTACTTGTTTATTTCTTGGAGCGTGCTAGAAGGTTAAGATTTAGCCTTTCATGTCCATGTTTGATACTCTGAACGTTATGAATGATATTCGGAGTTCACCGAGTGATGACGGGGCTTCTTTTGTCAATATCGCTATCTCGCGCGATTCTTTTTCCGTCGGCCGTCTTCATGGCCACATTTGAAAGGAGGAGCCGGCGCGCGCTTGAAAATGGCTAAAACAGTAAGGGAGGCTGCGGAGCACGGTCGATTATGGCCAAATCTGAAAGCGAGCGACACTTTATGGCCAATATAGATGANTTGAATGTAGTTTTGACGGCTGTCCGAATGGCAAGAGGGCAACAAGTGGGGTTACGCCGTGGGACCAAGACTCAGCCGCGTGTGATGTGAGCCGTTGGCATCTCTCAATCCTGGGGAGCGTGCGGAGAAGCAGCGTCCGTCGTGAGTGGCGACAGAGGCGCAGACGGACGATACTAGCCCGGTATCGACCGGCATTGCCGTTGCGGAGATAGCCTCCGCTCGTGCGTGAGTGCGTTACTGCGTGACAGTCGGAGAGGAGCGACCTGTGGTGGCGACTTGTTGGTTGGGACACAGCTGCTTAGGCAGGCTCACGAGCAGCAGCAGTCGGAGCAACATCAGCAGCAGCAGCAGTCGTTGGAGACTTATCAGCACCAGCAGCACCAGCAGCAGCAGCAGCAGCAGCAGCAGTAGCAGTAGCAGCAGCAGCAGCAGTAGCAGCAGCAGCAGCGGCAACAGCAGCAGAAGCAGCAGCAGCAGCAACAGGAGCAGAAGGAGCGGGAGTACAATCATCATCACCAGCAGCAGGCTTCACTGGCCTACTTGTCGAGCGCACGGGCGCACAGTGATTCCAGCCATGATCCACGTCTGCCTTCCTTTCCACTCATAGCCTGACTTGTGTCACTCGCGTGTTCTCGTTCGTCGACACCAAGTCACCCTTTTCTCCACCCCTCCCC